>JAHZNG010000515.1:0-51583 GCA_027744375.1 Orchesellides sinensis
CAGTGACAGACAGACAGACACCGCTAACGAAACTAGTAACTTGTTAAGTCGCAAGTTAATAAGCCACCTAACTACATACTATAATACATTATGACAATAATCGCGTTGTCCATGTTCAGTGTAAAAATACCAAAAGTTGACAAATAAATAATTCAAGGTTTGTAAGCATATTTAGGTATACATAGTTGATAGATTTGGCTTCTATGATTACTTGTGTTTTCAAATATTAGTTTTTGGAGTGTGTTCATTTTATTGCGACAGTTTTTTATGTTTCAATATAGAAACTATACCTAAAACGGTACAGTAGCTCGCAGATGGGCACGCATTCGCATCACATCACATCCTAGTTTATTAAAGGAAAATTTGTAGTTAATCAAAAAGTGATCAAGTAATATGTCACACGTTAAATGTATATTTGTCCAAAAGATGATGTTCACATAGGATACAGACAAGTGGGCATGTGTAACGACGACCACTAAATCAACAACAAGTCAAAATATACAATACACATGTGTAACATTTTTTTAAACATGGAAGTATCAAGTTTGGAATAAGAATGGCTTAGAAACTACGTTGTTGACCTTATGTCCACACACACGCTCATATTGTGCAATTTTCGTCCACCAATTTACCTCTTTTTTCTACCTACAACAATATAGCAGTAGTGATAACGATTATACACGGGTGACATTTTTTATAGTATTTCGTTTTGGATGAGTGGAATTATTGACGTAATCTTACTCTATATTGGCAAACCGCAGGCCATACCAAAAACAAAAAATCCATAATATGCACACACACATATTCACCTGTAATCAAATGATGTTCATCTTTGATCAAAATATAATCATGATGATGTTTAGACAATAATGAGTGGACAAATTAAAGTAATTTTGTTGTTCATAAGAGTATTTGGTATTCAAGTGATTTAAACTTTTTGTCCAAAAATATAAGTAGTTTGTTTTTGTCTACAAAAACATTGCTAAAAAGGGAAGTCGCCCTTTTTTAATGAATTTATGAGTCTCACCTGGTTTTGTCAACTGGATCTACTTATGGTGTTTTGCAATATCATATAACACCATCACCGGAGAGAAGTTTACTTTTGTGCGTATGTCATTGTATGATTCTTGAAGGATGAAGTTATCATAATTACGCTGTATGTTATGTTTTCTTGTTATTATTATTATACCATTTTTATACCCTTTTCATTAAATCCTTCAAGACGCCAAAAACCCAGCCTTCTGTCTAGATCATCATCTTCATCTACTAAAGTATATAGTATATACAATTCGCTACTTTACTTCAATGCATTTGTTATGTTTTTGCCGAAATGATGAAATGCAGATCCTGACATGGCACAACAATGACAAAAAGTTTATAAGCGGCTAAGGAAGTTATGTACGAAAATGTGAAGGAGTATAAAGTATCTTCATCGGTATTACGTTGTTAGCTCTACTTGGTTGATGGTGGAGGAAAAACGGATGGACTGACGACGAAGCAATACCGTCCGCTTCGTAAAGTTGGGGTCAACAAAATAAGCAACGACCGAGAAGAATTGTCATATCTGCCCGTGTTGTATATTTTATTGCCTACACTTGCTTTCATACATTTTAAGTTTTAGTCACAATCAGCAATTAATATATGGGAATTTGTCTGATTTAATTTATTTTCTTAACTTTGACCTGATTCGCGTCTGCTGTTCGTGATCTTACTTCAGGAACATGTATGAACCGAACCCTTTTCCAATATGATATATGAATTATGCATTTATACTACAATGTACAAAGGACTAGAATCAGATAACAACCTCGATGTACTGGAAAATTATACGCCCCTAGAGAATGTAGAATGTAGCTATCAGTTTCATCCAGTGTACCGAAGCCAATACTTTCAAAATGCTGATTAATAAACATCTGCTGTTTTAATGTTTTACGGTTTATAGATGCAACAAGAAACGACTTAAAAAATCTAATATAAAATCAAGTTTCAAAGGGGGTAAACATAAACTCAACGGGGGCGTTTAAACTTGAAGGGGGATAAAATATTAAACTCGACGGGGAAAGGTGTATTCTCACCATTTGTCAGAATGTTTTCATTCTGGATATATCCAATTTTTAAAAGTTTTAATTCATTAGCGTTTTGATACAATAAACCAGTAGTTAAACTCAAATCATGTTAATTTTTTATACATATCCGTGGGTTAATACATAAAGGATGTAGAATGAATGTTAATGTACCATTCCCTTTTCAATATATGTATTAATATATTAACTTGTCATATGTACCGTATTTTCCCTAATGATTACAACTCGCTAATCATAGCAGATTTTTAATTATAGCAATTCCTACGGAGAGAAATTTTGGATTTTTAGCAGCTTACTTAAGATAGCAGCCGCAAAAATTATTAATTCCAAAAGAAACACTCGTTTATTCTTAAATTTAAGGTGTAAGCTATCGAATTAATGGAAAATCAAAGAAAGCTGTTCAGTAAAGCATTTTAAATGGACAAAAAAACGTTCAATAAATACGATAATCTTTTAAAAATACAATTTAATATAAAATTAATCTGTTGATTTTAGTACTAGCGATGCCTGGCAGCTATCTTTAGTAAGCTGCTAAAAATCCAAAATTTCTCTCCGTAGGAATTGCTATAATTAAAAATCTGCTATGATTAGCGAGTTGTAATCATTAGGGAAATACGGTACATATGACAAGTTAATATATTAATACATATATTGAAAAGGGAAAGGTAAAGGAACATTCATACCGTCATTCTGTGTTCAGAAGATTAATATATATCCCAAGAAGATATATTTATATCCCTTTTCGAAGATAAATTTATATCCCTTTTCGAAGATATATTTATATCTTTTTCGAAGGTATATTTATATCCCTTTTCGAAGATAAATTTAATATCCCTTTTCGAAGATATATTTATATCTTTTTCGAAGGTATATTTATATCCCTTTTCGAAGATATAATTATCTCCTAAAGGATGTAAAATGCCCTTTATTTACAGGTATTTATCCTAAAGGTATTTTACAAAATTTCCGCTAATATTTTGCATTAAACGATATAAATATATATTCCGAAGGAGACCTAATTATATATAAATTCGATATATGAATTGAGGAAAGGAGCGTACAGAGGGTTCTCTTATGTCCAATATCAAAAGTTGGCCATTTGGTCACAACAATGGTCTTGGATATCAGTGCAAACCAATATCCTGCGCTCATATGGGCACTTTACATAGAAAAGGCTACGCGGCAATTCCAATTTAAGCAAAAGTTGATATATAGATAAGGGGACCCTCTGTATATACAAATCTCTGGCTAGGGTAACCTAAAATCTTGCTGAAACCATTTTTCCAATTTATATCCATAAATCACTGGAAATTTTCAAAATTACAGTTCACATTGGTAAATATATGGATCACATCACAGTAGTTAAAAATCTGATTATAAGAAAACACATTAAATGTGAAGTTTTCACCGTTGGCCTATTGAATTCACCGTTTGAAAATTCGCTACCTACTAATTCCAAAGTACAACCTATAGGAATGTACTTATATGACGTTTGTTAAACTGACCTATCGCACCACAGCTTCCAAACAAAACTATGGTAAATTGTATTTAACTATCACGAGGCGTCAGTCTTGGCTGCATCCTAACCCCTTCTCCAATGCTAACATAATATTCGTATGGCCCCTACATAGGATATAAATTTGCCTCCGTGGAATATAATTTATATATCTCCTTTCAAGGATATAAATTTATCTGCTCGGTACATAAATATATCTTCTGAACACAGACTGGCCGTGTTATGCATGCAACGTATTATATTTTGCAAGCAAACCGCTCATGAATGTGTAAATGTTTACTATAAGTAATGCTCAAACACGTTACACATAATCAGCACCGCTTTTTTTAAATAAAAGATTCCTTTAACTAAAAAGCTGTTGCAGATGAGGAGAATAAAATCCTGTGGCAACGGCCATCATGATATATAAAATTTAGTTTAAATTTCTACTGTGTAATGAACAACCCCAATAATAACAGTGATTTTGTTCCAATCTTAACATTAAACCCTACTAAAAAGCCATCTTCAGACTCTCATTCTGGAAGGAACTACTCTAATTGAAAAAGTGGAAAGATAAATTCAATACAACGTTTTTGCATGCCTGCCAACGATTTCTCTTATGGAAATTATCATTTTGTGAACTTTTTACACTGATTCAACACAATTTCTACATATATTCATTCTTTGTAAAAAATAGTCCAATTTTGTTAAGTTTGACAAGTGGTCCAGGACTTTATACTCTGCATATTAGTATATGATGAGTTTGAGTGTTGACACGCTCTTTCAGAAATAATCTCTAAAATATTATGACGAGCTCATGACTTTTTCTTCCCTTGTCCATGATAATAATTCATGTTACAAGACAGAACACGCTCGTTTAACAAATTTCTTCGCTTGTGCGTTTATTTAAAAAACCTCGCAGTGTAACTTGAGTTTTATGCGTGCATTATACTAGTCATAGCAGTTGTATTCACCATAAGATTGCTCAAATCTTAGCGTCATATTTACACCACTGTTTCTTTCTTTCGTGTTTGTTTGTACAGCCGTCCGTCGTCGGCGTGAGTTCATATTTTTCACACAAGAAGTAAAGTGAGTGACTATTCTACAGTTGTTGACAGTAATAAAAAATATATGTGCGTAAAGAAATGTATAAGTAAAAAAGACATGTCTTTATGTGAGAGTGTGAGAGTCTTTTAAATACATGCTTCTTTTTATTGTAACAATGTATGTTTTTTATATTTGTGACGACGTTGGTCCTACTGTCATTATAATGTAGAAAAATCAGGATTGGCCAATAATACAACGACGACGGGTGCAAGTAATATAATTTTGGCATGTATATATTGCACCGTCAAAAACCCAATTGTTTTTTAATGATACCTTATATATTACTGTGGTATTGACACATGGTCAGTTTTTCTTTTTCTGACACTGCATAATGCACATTGTGTCGTGATGACATGTACATACTAGTTGACTAAGCCAATTTTTGTAATGAGCTTCCTGAGAAAGTATCAAATTTCATTGTGCCCCATAACCAGATAAAAAATATGTTTGTTACTGCAAAGGCATTGCTAACTGCCTCAAATATTTTTACACCGTCATCATCATCATCAAATTCCATTTCTACAACTTACTTTTTCTTGTAGATATTTGACATTATGACATAAACGAAAGTTTATAATTACACGTAACAATAATCACTGTCATAAATTATGAAAGCAGGGAAGTAGATTGTTTCTTTTAAGAAAAGCCATTATGGTATACTATGGATCATTTGGTTGAGAACAGAGGAAAAAACTAGTGGCAAAATCTTAAATCTCTTAGAAAAGCAAATATAAAGCAGAAGTCAACTGTTGTGTTGTTATTTCAGCAAAAAAAAATTGTTAAAGGTTTGCAGTTGTTCTTGTTCATATACACCTACCTAATGTAATCAATGAGCAAAAGAAGTTTTTAAAAACGCTCTTCCCGTTTTACTCGATTTTCATAATAACCATACTTTGAACTGAACATTTGTGTGTATGATAACATATGGAGTGTAATGTCAACAGGAGGAAACATACGCAATGAGTATTATTACGTTTTCAAAAAAAGTTAAAACATTCTCATGATCTTCGTCATGATTATTTAATGCAACAAGCCTTTGAATGCTTTTGTATGTAATTCCCTCCAGCCAGCAAAGAATATAAGAAAAGGACAAGACAAGTTGCGAAACATGAGTTCCACACTACCACATCTCAACACCACTACATATTTTTTCCAAAATTTATATTCCTCCATTTGCTTCTTTCTTGCGTGCAAAGAAAAAAATTTTGTTATTCGTATATTTTTCAAAGATTTGCTACACACTCCAAAATTGGAATTTGGCGTGAATTTCTCGAAAAACTCGTCCTGTTTTTCATGAGCAGTGGATATGCACATGTTGCACTCATTATTATATACCATTGCATTACATAATATACATCTACAACTTTAGTCAACTCTTAAATTTTACACTGGAAAAAGATTTTTGCTCGTTTTAATGCAAATCGAAGTAGTAATACGGTTAGCAACAACATAACATAGATCCTTGCATTGCTAATACATTTTGCTCTTGCTCTCTCTCATAAAAAATATTTTACTTGAGGAGTCATCCTTTCTTGGTTCCGGAATGCATAAAAACGTCAAACCAAATATGCCTTGTTGCTTATTATTACCTATCAAAAACCTATGCAGAACGACTCCACTTTTTTCATATTCAATACTACAACTCCTGAACACATTGCATTTTAGGTACGTACCTGAACCTCATCTATGAAAACTCTCAATCCTTATTATAAGCATTTAAACCATATTTCGATTCCTTTTCCAGTTGTACTCTGTGAATCATAACGATGATGATGATCATCATCTCCTCATATGTTTGCAGTGTACACGCTTCACTTTCAAAAACCTTGTTTACAAGCAGTTTGTGTTTAGTAGCAGTAGCTATATGTAAATTGTCATATGAAAAGGTGGTTTTTTACTGTGTAACGATTATACAAAACAACGCATCATGATAAGTGTTTTGCACTTCTGTCTAACTCCAAACAACAGTAGAATACAATAAAAAAATACATAAGCGATCAGTAGTTGTGTTGTGATTTTTTTCTGCTCGTCCATTTCCAAATTTGAAACATGTGATTTAAAACGATAGGAAATAATTTTTTGTGTATATGGTAATGCTACTAATGGTGATCCATCATAAATCATAGTATATGTGTGTATAAACGAGATTGATATCGGTTTCGGTTTGCTCTATTATAGAAGTTGGCTTGCCTAGCCTACGTAAACTCTGTATTTTTTTTGTATTGCTCGATTACTCTCTTCGACAAGAAAGGAGTTTCGGTGGCGACTGTGGCGAGTCAAAAAAGATTTGTTATCTTTGGTGCAGTATATGCATTGTATTGTGTATACGCATATTAGGGTTAATACCGTATTGAAAAATCCTCATGGATCCCAAAAGGCAATAACTTAAATGGGATAATGAGAAAGTTAAGTGTATGTGTGAAAAATACTTTTAAATTAAAATGCAATTTTCTGTGCGGACAGCTAGTCAATTTTCATATGATGATTTCAACAAGATTTTCCAGGTAAGTATGTATTGCAACAGTGGAGGATTTGTTTTGAAAGAGGAAATAATTGTCACTAACTTTTATAATATGTTTCAACGTTCCCAATCAACTCTGGTTCTTCCAATTGTCCAGGCTTGTATTATTTATATCACCGTAACATGTCACGACAACAGATTATAAGACTGGATATATTAAAAAGCTTGGCATGTTGTTTCCCTTATCATTACCTTCATCAGGATTTTATATCAGAATGTTTCTAATTGCTTTGGGTAGGCTTACCTGATAATAAAGAACCTTTTAAAAATGCGAATCATATACTCATCTATACAATCGGGATTGTAAATGCAACTGTAGAGAATTATTATGAATTGATAAGGAAAGACAAAAGGATGACGGGTAAAATATTTCTTTTTTTGTTGCTTCCTTGGGGCTTGGTCATTAAAATGGATAAAAAGATGCAGGAGTACGATGACGATGATGATGATAAACTTGATATGTCCCTCTTGTGTCTTAGCTTCCTTGTGTCATTTTTAAAAAAATATATAAGTTTTTATGAAGTGAAGATACCTACATACATTTTGATTACTAAACATCACACAGTCCTCCTCATTTCATATTCACAGCCAGTCAACTCCACTTTTGTTTTATGAACGCATCTCCAACGACTCATTGACAACGACATTTATCCGCCCACATACCAAGGAAGAAGAGATAAACAAGAAAGGTATCTCATGTTAGTAAAAAAATTGACTGTAAAATATATTTAAAAAATAAAATTGGAGACGGGAACAGAAAGATGACCATTGTCAGTCTGTGACCATTAGATATCAGACAAAATGCAAGCTTATATATGTTAGATGGACTTTATGAAAATAGAAACCGTTGACAATGAGTGGAATTGAGGGGCCGCTCCATAGACTGAATTGGTGTTACCAACTTTTATGACGACTATGGTCATCAGTTGACCGGTTGTAAATGTCTTCGTCATAAAAATATCGGATTGAAAACCCTACATTTGTTTTTATCCGTTTTATGTTTTATCACGGGGGAATAATATGAAAGTGGTATGAAAATCCCATTAATTGATAGCTCTGTTTAACACCTCTCTTTATTCTCATAAAGAACAGCGGAAATGGATGGGCGATTGGAAAGAATGTGGTTTCACTTTTTGAGTTTCATACTCACGTCTGTCTTGTAATTGTCATTATTACATTATCCAACAATGTACTTTTGAATACCACTCAATAAAAATGCGAATCGATTTATGATAATTAAATTTTATATGTGCGTCGTGCTCTTCAGATATTGTAGTTAGTTAGCGAGCGACATGAAAAAAAGTTTCTGATACTCAATAGCCTTGAAAAAAGTATATCTTTGAGCTGATTAGGAATGTATGCCTTTTGTAATGGTAATGATAAGCCCTTAAAAAGATGACAGTTTTTTTTCTTTTAGGATGCAAAACACATGCACACTCTCGCATTAAATAAAAAAAGGATAATGAAGGCGTCTTCATTATTTTTTTTCCTCTTCTTCTTCTTCTTCTCCACCGCCAGATTGATTCTTTTCCTACTACATGAAATGAAAGTATTTATGCTGCTGAAATATACATGCCATTAGATTCTATAGAGTCACGTAGAATACATACACGCTGTACAAAATACAAATGTCTGATACGGGATTAATTTGAATGGATTAGTATTGTCATTATTATTATGTAACGTTGTACAAAGAGTGGAAGCGTAAAGTTACACATGTTGCTTTTCTTTATATTTGCTACGTGATTATGTACAAAAACATGAATTAGATTAATAATGAAAACTTTATCAGTGTTTAAAAAAAGAATTCTTCAAGTTATGGTTATCACAGTAAGCTATAATCAATAATCATAAATTCAGTAGGTGACAATATGAAGGTGTGATGTTTTCCGTGATAACATCTTTCTCTCTTTCTACACTTGCCATTTTACCTATATATGTGCCTTGCAGCCAGTAATTTGGTGTAACAGGTTTTTAGTATTTTTAGCTGCACAATTTTTGCCTAAAAGACTTTAAATCGTAAAGTTCTCCAAAAATGATGAAAAACGTATACACATGATGATATGCACACAGGATTAGTTTTCTTGTTTGGCAAGTGAGCTTAAAAATCCCTGTTTAGATTTCTGCATTTGAATTAACCTTAAGCGTTCAGGAGAGTTACCGAAAAAAAAATTGTGTGGGTATACGCGCACACATTATAACAATGTAATAAAAACAAAGAAACAAACCGTCACAAACACGATAACTATGTAAATACCTGTGAAGCAAAATTTAAATAGCAAATAAACCTTTTGTCTACATGTAAAAGAGTAGCAGATTGGCAAATATAACCAGCAAAATAAAAAATGCATACTACAAGTCTCCGTTTAGGACTTGGACCGACAGACAAACAATTTCCATGCATAAAATTACAAGGTACACACCAACTTTAAAGGATAATAAAGCTACTTACTACAATTTTTTGGCTGCTTTTGTCTCTTGTCCTGTTCTACCTACTTAAACTAACTTACTCATCATCATCATCCAACTCACCTGCTGATTCTTCTCTCAGATTTACCAAGATCTGTCTCAAGGAAAAGGCTTCATTCACCATCTCACACATGCAGTGCAAGTAAAGAGTCACCCTGTTGTACAAACGTAAACATTTGCAGTAAACTGACTTCTTTAGTGACTTCTTTGCGGTTGACTGTGACTTGCTCAAGTCAACTTATATGCATATCCTTCACTAAAAAGTCTTATATAACACCTCTCTTACCTTTACCTTACATATTTCATGCTGGTGTGTGTGTGTGTGTGCGTAAGCATATTCACGCCTGTTATATTATTATTATACTGTCTACATACCCCACATATTTGGACAAAACATCTGCATCACATTTTCAAAATTTTCTCCAATATTCCCGAAACTTTCCTAAAGATTTTTTCTCAGGGGTGAACCCCTCCAAGTAAAGATACGATTTGGTGAAAAAAATCGGACGGAAAGTTCGGATTTTAACCTGGTTTAATTGCTTTTCGTAAAAATAGCATATGTAAAGGTTTTTTATCACAGCCCTACCTTGCCTAGTCATCTGAGGCAATTGCAAATAGCAAAATTGTTAAACTCCTTCGACATAATCTATTATGCATTTCACATAGGGTACCACATAATACATGCATGTATGTAAGTATATATGCAATGGAAGGATACTTTAATATCTAAATTGTATTCAGTGATATGCCATATGCATTTATTATGTTATGCCCTTCACAAAAAAAATCTTTACTTGTTTCGAAACAATACTTTTTAGGCAATGATCATGGAACAAGTCTTCTTCGCAAAATACACTCTTTTCTGTGAGAAAAAAGACGAGGTCGCTGGTGTAACTTTTTTTTGAAGAAAGTATCAGATTCTGGATACCGTGTGTATTACTCAAAACTAAAATCATCGCAAATATTATAAACTAATGATTTCACAACGTTATGGGATTTATGATACGCATAATATGCAGTTTACATTATATTAAGGCCCCACCTGTATATAGTAACCACAAGACTTTTTGGAATCCTCCTTTGACTAATTTTTAATGCGCAACTATAAATCAAACCACAATAATAGATATGATGGCGATGATAGTAAAACACTCACGTAAGATGGTCAGGTAATGATAATCCACAATCCTTTTTTAATATGACTACTAAGATGATAATATGATGGGCGATATAAAATAGATTCTAGGAGGTCACTTATTTCTCTCTCTCTCGCTTTTTTATCTAGTGCCATTTTTTCTCTGTGTAGTTTTGGTGCGGTGGTCGTCGGTTGTTGATGGTTACGTTATACATTATCATTGTTACTTTCTTGCTCCTCACTCACAGGTCTCTCTCTCTCTTCCACTGCCTTATACAGCGGTGGGGGTTTATAGTGTTCAAGATGATAATATGGCATGTACGTGCATAATATCCTTCTTTACTACGCGCATCTAATATATTCTTGACTGATCTTCTCTCTCTCTCTCCGTCTTTCCGATGATCGCTTCTTGTTGGAGACTCCTCGCACCTTATTTTCATTCAGTGACTCACTTCGAGTCAGTCAGTCAGTCAAGCAGGCTGAGACAAGTCATTTTTGCTGTGAGGAGATTTGAGAATTTTTTTATATTGTTTAAAGTGACTTTTTGTTATTGTAGTGGTCAATTGTTCCACTCTGCTTCTATTATTTCATGTGCCTCACCAGGCATCCACTTGGTGTGTAACCCCTACACGGGGGATAAGAGAGACTTGCAGAGAGCACAACTGCGGTCATGTGCCCGTAAAGCTTCTGGAAATAGCTTGTTTAACAGCATATTCTTCGTGTGTGTTATCCATGTTTAATGGAAACTTACTCCGGAGAGGAGAGGAGAAACTACATCCTTAGAAACCTCTCCAGAAAACAAAATCTTATGCAGACATTAAAGTTATTACAAGTCAATGCATCATTCATGTGCATAATGCCTCATTGTTATTCCCACTTATAAATTGAATTAGAATTCGTGCTCAGGCTCCTTCAAAAAAAAAGAATAGAGGAGATCTTACAGGAGTCAGTATTAACCACACCGTGTTTATTATTAATCACATGGAAGAAAGGCATTATATATCAAGACTCTACAACCCTCTAACAAACGTTCCCTGACTCTTGTTTTGTATGTGTGCTTCTCCGTGATCCTGTCACAGTTATATTTTTTTGTGCTTTAAACTCCAACGAGGAAATTACGTATGCATCTCCAAGCCTCTTTGTATTTACTCTTTTTTTTAATCCCATCATCCATTCTTCTTCAACTGAGTTCCTCTTTTTTTTCAATTGTTCGTCATGTCATGGTAGTGTGTGTGCCTAAAAATATAAATGTATATGTATTTTATTACAAACAGTCATTCTTCCCCAACTGACCTTCACCTTATTTCCCATCTTTGTATTCAACTTAAGCATAGTACCGTACTTTTCTGTAGTGCTGAACAAGTCAGAGCACAGGCGTGATTATCATTTATTATGATTTACTTCTGGGCAATTATAATAAGATTATTTCTTTTCTTATTGGACTATTGCGATCGCAATCATTTAAAACAGTGTGATACTTCTGCACATTAGAATCAGCCTACCTGGTCTTTATTGACTTCAGAGAGACTCCCATTGTTCTAAGGAGGCCGCAGGCCAACAACCAAAGTGAACTTACAAACGTTTTTACACATATATACACCGCGGAAGAAAGGGAAAAGGAAAGAAAAAGTGTTTGTAAAATACTTCGTATAATATTATTGGTTGTGTACATATATACAATACGTGTGTGTATGTGAGTGCGCTCGAAAAAAGGGTTAACGGGGGCTGCAGACTTAAATATGTGCTAAATGGTGATATGCGTGCGACGCGTCTTTTTTATTCGTATCTAATGAAATATGTAAATTGTTGCGTTATCCCTTTTTCTCTTCATCATCGCGTTGAGTGCAAATAAATTTCTGGTGTCTACATCCTTTTTCGAGAACTGTGCTGTGACAGCTCCTCTGGCCATACAATATACCATCCCTCTGAAAGAGGAAGAAAGTTTTAAAAAACAATTTGAGGCACTATTACTAATATACCCATATGCAAAAAATAAGAATTGGAGCCAGAAGCATGATCCCAAAAAAAGACAACGGTACCAGAATAGTAATGGAATGCAAACAACTGCAGTGAACACACAGTTATATGTATGTATGTAGAACAACAATATAAAATAGTAGACAAGAATAGAAGGAACAATGCAAACATTGATATTTTTGGTTGGTTTCCATTGATCATAATCAAGAAATGAGCTGTTTAATTTGGTCACATGTGACAGGAGCGTCCTTAGAGAGCAAGGTGAATACATATTAAAATAATTTTTCTTGTGACGACGTTGACTCCGCCACTTATACTATGTATATGTGTAGAGCTTATCTCTCAGTTCCGTTCTTCATGTGATGGATTGTTATTGTGATCAGGATGATAAATAATGTGATTATTCCTATTCAGTCAAGTTGAAAAGTGTATGACTACTACAACTTCCGTTTTTACTATATTTAGAGTTGCCAAAGGTTACACACGCCAGAGTATAAAAAAGGCATATGAATTGTAGTATGTATGTATATGAGTGAATCAACTCAACACATTATCCTCTTTTAAAATGTGCACAGTTTCAAATGAAGAAGTAAAATGGTCATCGCACCTGTAATTGCCAACAATAGGGATAGTCTCCAAAGCAGAAGCTTGACCATCAAACCGGATGTCTCAAACTCAATGATGGACTCAGCCAGAGTGGGACTCGACTATATTGTCGAGAATAGTGACTACACAGAGAAACTTGCTTCTGGTAAGTATTTTACAAAAGAAAATTTAATCTCACGATTTTACTCTTGGCTTTCTTTATGCTCCTATTTCAAGTGTCGCCAAATAACTTAGCATAATAAAAAATAAAGCCGAAAAAATAAATACTTGGTTCCCTTTATGCCTAATGTAAATAGCGTCTGCATGTTTACATATTGACTCATCAAAAAAACATTTTCAGGAAACAAAACCAACAAAGCACATTAATAACTCTTTTTTAATGCAATGAGCACAGAGCAGGTTAAAATAAATATTAAAATAATATGCATGATGATGATGATGAAAAATAGCGTGCAGGGCAGCAGAATGGTTAAAAAATTGTGTGGTTGGTTTGGCTATTTTTTGATTTATGGCAAGAATATTATATGACAGAGAATTGTCAAATATGGCTCGACCGAGAAAATTCTTTTTGGCTTGGCAAGGACGTTTTCACATTAAAAGCAACAGAGTTGACTTTGAAAGTCTCCTCTTGTCGTCGTCATCCGTGCTGTGTGTGCTCTCATCAATTCATTCATTCATACATACTTATCATACATTATCAACCTAGCTAGGTACAAATAATACTACTTTAATTGTTCACATAAAACACATTATACTTATGTACAGGTAAAACGTAGTTAGTACTGCTTTTATTATTTATTTACTCAGGGCTGTTAAAAAAGGCTTATCCTCATCACTTCCATTATTAGCATTTTTATGAAGAGTGAGAGAGAGAGAGAGAGAAGGGGATGGCGTAAACATTAATGGCTTTCATTAAGTCACAGGTTTGTAATTGGCATTAGGGTTGAAAACTTGCCTAAATATTTAACCCTTTACTTATATACATACCACATTTTTACTTTAACAGTTTTAAATAAACTAAACAATATACATATATAAAAAAAGTACAAGCAGGTGTAGGTATTTAGCATCCAATTCAAGTTCAAGCGACAACCACCCCTTAATGCATTAGCAACAATAAAAATGTTAAACTGCTGCGTAGAAGAAGAAGAAAGTGGCAAAGAGGATTTTACATGAGAGAAGGCGGATCATTTGAGAGTAAAATATCTTTTTGTCATTTTACTACGATTTTCCAAAACTCAACCTTCACTCCAAATAAATACAGATGAAGAACGCCCAAGAAATAAAAAAAAGTTCCTAAAATACTACCACAAATTATGCTAATGACAGTTGAGATAGCTTATCTCAACAGGAGAAATGCTTTCGTCACCATAGTACATTAACATGCATTTAAAGCCATAATTCCTCCAGTCCAGTTTCTGAAACAATATTCATGAGGCTTATTATAATCATCATTACCACCACCGCCACTACTACTACGGCAAGACAAGGTGACAGTTTTTACTGTTACAAGATTATATTCATCTCTACAAAATGTCCTTCGCTAAAAATTGCCAAAATTGATAAAAAGCCATTATGCAGAATTAAAAAGGTACTTTATGCAGATGAATTTGAGCTCTTACCCGATGATGGAAGTACCTGAGATCTAATGTGTGTACTTCAACCAAAACTTACTAAATTACTTAATCTATGGCGTAACGCTCATCTTTTTTTCACATCGGGAAGAAAACCGCATACTAAACAATGAAAATAGCCAAATCGCACAAGATACCCTTCTTAGCTTTTCATTATAATATCCTGCTCATATTATCATCATATTATTAAGTCTATGTAAGGAGTTTTTTACTACGTTGTAAATTTGCACTAATTCAAAGGGTAAAAAATCTTGTTACTAATTTGTTGCCTGACTGACCAATGTGTATTTTTAATGTACACATTCAAAAATGAGGGTTAAAATATTATGCATATCAACTGAAGTAGACTGAGTTGTATAGAGTCTGTGTCTGCAACCAATAACCATTACTTGGAAGACGCCAACAAAATGTTCGTATATTTATACAGTGACATCTATAAAAAACGATAATGCATTATGTCTAATCTGGATTGATACAAAGGAATTATTACGGTTGTCCCGCAAAAGAAATTATGTACATATTGACGCTCAACTCGCGAGCGTCATTACCATTTCAAATTAAAACTGTCACTGCTTATCCAATACTGTAAGATTAATATGCTTGTTTTCATTTCCCCATTATCGTACAAGAATTGATACAATACATTATTTTCTTTTAAAATATCAGTAGGCGAGTATCATGGTCAGGGCAGGTGTTACCTTGTTGATATCATTTTTCCCCTGACCATCATCGTATCAAGCATACACACTCCTTTTCAACATTTTCAACAATGTCTTCAAAAATTACAACGAAAATGTTGGAGTTTTTAGATAAATAAAGTTAGCCTTGCTAATTTAAAATGTAATGCCTTTGATTAAAACATGTATATCACAAAAAAGTTAATTAACTTGTGCAAATAAGTACACCAAGCATAAAAAATCTTGATCGTTTAAATAAGCTCTGGAATTTTTGACTGACATCGTGACATCACTCAATTACTACGCGTTTGGTGCTAATGGATGCCTAATTACTTCTTCTTTATAACAGGGATTACAAGAAAATAAAATTTGTAATGTATCTATTTTGGAATGTGCAGAAAAAACAATAGAATCCTATCAAATTTTCAACATTCCTCTGATTTTTTATATCTTCTAGAAACTTCGCCGCAAAAACGTGTGTCGATGTCAGCTTTTTTTATGTAACAGTATCAGAAATCAAGATCACAACAATGAGAATAAGCTTTTTGTATAGGCTCACAGAATAATTGATCGTGACATGTTCTCATTCCTTTCGGATACTTTTTTATGATTGATAGATCAAAATCAGTTGACGAGTTGTTTGAATTGTGACATGAGGACATAGTGCATACTGCTATTTTGCAGATTTAAGAAGTTTCCTCGACACATGGTGTCGTGTACCATTCTTTAACGACCTCATCAAAAATACATACGATCATATCACCACCAGCATACTTGTACTTGTGCACATTTCACCTTGACCCTTGCGTACACATCCACACTCAATTAAACTCTCAAACAATGGGCATTAGACTACTTTTAATATATACAAAACTCCTTTGTTTGCTACACTAAAAAATGTAATAGTATTACGTTCATTTTACATAAGATCACACAAGACAAGAAGTTATATAGTTTGGCACTAAACAAGCATAACAATTTGTTCAAGTTGTTTTAAACATGCCAACAAGCCGAAAATCCACTTGATTCAGTCCTTCAAGGCATTAATAAATATTTTCTTATTTATATGTCTGCATCGTTCTCCACATGTAATGTGCGTATGACTCTTGAATGATGAAATGATTTAATGATAACGTTATCGTTGTGATTTACCATGGCATAGTCTAACAACAATTCTAAAATCCCAGTGTAATATCATTATTGTTGTTGTGTTAGACACAATTACTGTTTTCACATGCTTATTTATCCTTTTTCATAATGTGACCTGTCCACTTTGGTAAAAAACAAAAAAGGGATCATTACAAGACATTGTCATGATCACAAATTAAAGCAAAACTTTCCAGCAACATCGTAGTAAAAAAATCTATGAGCTTATTTTTTACCTCGTAAACATGTCAACCGATCTGCAAATTATTTCTCATTCATACTTTCCTCTTTGCATCTCTCATTTTTTCTTTTGAATATGAAAAGGCTGCCCAATTGTTTGATATCTGGTTTTCTAGTGCACCTGCTGTGATTTCGGGCTGTTTGTAAACACACATATCCTTTTATACATTTTTTATTGTGGTTTATATGATAATGATATACCTTACCAACAATCAACAATCACTTGCATTAAAACTGAAAAGTAAATCTAGGTTGTTATTAATTTGCTTAAAGTGATGAAACTCCTGTAATGTTCATTAACATCCTGGATAAATATTATGACCAAAAGCTAAAAATGATTTTTGCATACAAAACTCTTTCAACGACACTTTCTTTGTTTTTAGCCTTGCTCTCCTTAAAATAACACAATCAATTTTTGTCTATTTCTTTAGCATTGGAATCCAAGAATTTCGTTGTGAAGAAGCAAGTTTTTGAGCTTCTCTCAGCCCTCTGTGTTTACAGTACTGATGGCTATGCCAGAACGCTGGAAGCGGTGGACTACTACAAGGTAAAGAGAAAAAAAAATATTGTGGTAATGATGATAATGAAATGATGGACGCAAAAACGTGAAGATAGTTTTGAAGTTTTTATGTACATACATACGTACATACATCAAATTTTATTACTTTTGAATCCCGACGTGACGACTAGGGAAGGGAGGGAAAAATCTCGGCTCTCTTCTCGTCATCATCTTTTTTTGTGTAAAAACTTTGTAAACACATTTTCAGAAGCCGCTTCTCAAAAAAGTTACCGCAAGGTTAAACTGTTTATGAACTGAAAACTAAACGAATGTTTCCACACGCATAATATGGTAATATGTGAGAATGTACTTATCCAGGCGAAAAGACTCATTTACTTCCCATTAATAATTTTTTCCTCTTATGTAATGTTTTTATGTATATTTTTCCGCGTGCAAATTTTTAACTTGTTTTGGGATGATGATGATGACAAGAGAGAGATCCCCCTCTGAAATTTCTGAAAGGAATAATAAACACATAAAGTTATTATCCAATAGGTTAATTCATTAGCGGCTCTCTCAAGCAGGAGTGAAGCGTCAAGCGGTTAAAAATGATTTATTGCCTTGTAAAAATCAATAGTATGTGTTTTGCATGAACTTTTATTTTTTCTTTGATTTCTTTGCAACCAGTCGTCGTCTCGTCGTGATTGTTTAAATGAGATTTACGTGAAAATGAGAGAATTGATTTCATTTCAAGGATGTTAAGATTGCGTAATGTAAAGCGTGGGTAGCTCAGTTGTAAGATTTTTTATACGGATTTTTTTTTGTTTTTGGGTACAGAAACATCGAAAGGAACGATATCGTTTTAAATTCATCGTTACCGAGCTTCGGACTGGGCCTAATGTGGAGTATCAAACGGCCGTTTTGGCATTTATCAATTGTTTGATATTAGCCACGCCTGATTTGCATGAGAGAATCCGAATTCGGTCCGAGTTCATTGGGCTGAAGCTACTACAAGTCCTTAACGATTTAAGGTAAGCTTGATTGTTTGACATATGGAAGGAAAGCAACATTAAGATGACTTGTTTTGTCACATTAGGAAATAACTAACATTTTTACATTAAATCATATAAAATATATGCACGCGTCATTACATTAAGAGATTTTAATTGGTCGTAAAATTTACCTGAATGTAGACAGCGACAGCATGTAGTATAAAAACTTACTCAAGCTGTAGTCATGATTTGTAAATATGGCCAATAAATTAATTACCGTGACGAAATAGAACATAACTTTTAAGTTTTTTAGTGTTGTTGTTAATAAAATCTTCCTACCTGCCTTTTAGTTTATTGTAAAGTTTTTGTTGTTGCGTTAATTTTGACGCAGATGAGCGTTTGACTTGGTAAGCATCCATTGAAAAGTCTTGAACCAAGGATAAACATTAATGGAGCCAGTAGCAGGAATTGAATTTTAAAAAAATGACGTACATTCACAAGTTAAAGTTTGAAGAGAGCAAAGTTTGTTTGCTTCTTTGGGGTTAATAAAAAAATGATATGATAATGCATTCTTGTAATATTATACGGGAGACATGAGTACGCATAATAATATCGTAATTCAGAATGAGCAATGTTCGCCAAGTTTGTCTTCGTCATCGTTATAACTATAGAATAATGAGTATAATGTAAAAATAATAATGGAATAATAAAAAAAGCAACAATAAATATAAAAGCGTCTTTGGACTTGTTTGTGAACAGGTGCAGGCATAAGGACTCTTCAGACTTGGTTGTTCAACTTGACGTGTTTGACGAGCAGAGGGAAAGTGACGACTCTCAAACAACTCCAGCTCTGTCAGGAATAGATTTATCAAGTCCGAAGAGATGATGCTTTGAGAATATTAAAATCCCCGAGTAGATCTAAATCTTTGCAAAAGATCAAAGGTCCGCAGACACAAACGGGAGATCGGTGCTCATGCAATTGTCACAAATCAGACAGGAAGGGTTCTGTCACAGTAACGATACTAAATGCAGATGAACCTTCTCCAGTCACTGGAGACTCCTCTGCAACTCTTGGTGCTGGTCCACCACCTGCTCCACCCCCTCCTGGACCTCCACCGCCTCCACCTCCACCACCTGGTATGGGTAGTGGTCCCCCGCCACCTCCTCCTCCTCCAGGTCTTGGAGGAGGGCCTCCTCCGCCACCCCCACCTGGATTCAAAAATGGTCCAGGAATCCCAGGCGGCCCGGGGGCTCCTGAAATGCCTAAACTACCTCAACAAACCATTCCATTGCCGAAGACAAAGATGAGAACTGTAAATTGGAATAAAATCTCAAGTGGCCAGGTTCTTGGTGGCAATAAAAATAATTTATGGGCGACGTTTGCAAAAAAGCATTTAAACACCACGGCCACGCTCGACTGGGCTGCACTTGAAGGCTTGTTTTGTATTCAAACGGATAAAAGTGGTGGGGGATTTTTAGGTGGCGCTAATAAAACTCTTGTGGCAGCGTCAGCAGCAGCAGCAGCTTCTTCATCAACAACTGCTCCTGCTCCATCCACGGACAAAGGAGCAAGTCCGCTCAAGAGAGAAACTAATGAGGTGAGAATTTATGTGACAACTCAACCCGTTTCGTTTTTTAACATTACCATAAAAACCAAGAGCGGACTTTAATGTTTGTACGTGTTTGCTTTCTAAAATCTTTTTCATCTTTGTGCCACACACATACAAAGTTGTTATTAAAAGTACCCTTTTTGTACGTGACCTTTATGGAAAATGAATATATGAGTGTAACGATTATTTTCTTTCAGATCTTATTGCTGGATGCCAAGAGAAGTCTGAATATCAATATTTTCCTCAAGCAATTCAGAAGGTACGTATAATTTGCACTTGCAAAAATGTCTACATAAATTTTAATGCATATTTAACTACTGTTGAGTGTTTCAGCGTCCTTGTGATTAATTCGGAAAATGATTGCATGTTTTAATGGGTTGTTTGGTATACCGACACTTTTTTACCTTTGCAGTTCGAACAAAGACGTAATTACACACATTGTTGAGGGAAAGTCTGAAGACTTGGGTACAGAAAGGTTGCGAGGGCTGTTAAAAATCTTGCCAAGCAAGGACGAAGTGGAAATGTTGAAATCTGTCCCAAAAGAAGACCAGGAGCGGTTGGGTGCAGCGGAAAAGTTTATTTTACAGTTAATTCAACTCAAAGCATACCGTCTCCGCTTGGAGGCAATGTTACTCAAAGAAGAGTTTGAAGCTTGTGTTAGCAGCCTTGAATCTTCAATAAACGTTATTCTTCAGGCGTCACAAGGTAATTTTTTTTGAAAATTAAAAGAGTACATGATTACAGCTTGGTTGTATTTTCGTTTTTCTACTTGTATTGTAAAATGTTTGCAAAATACATGTTTGACTACGCCCATATTACCATTTCCTAATCCGTACGTATTCATGAATACATAAAACCTGTACTTGTCTTTCAGATGTGAAAGCGTCACAGCAGTTTCAAGAGGTTATATTTATGATCCTCGTTGCGGGCAACTTTCTTAATTCGGTATGGAAAAGTTAAATGAAATATATAGAATTTCGTATATGTCAACAGCATTTCATGAATTGGTATTGTGGTGCGGGGAAAACAGATGAAAATTAATAAAGTATCAATTGCAAACAGGGTGGATACGCCGGAGACGCTGCAGGGGTCAAGTTGTCTTCACTTCAAAAGATTGCAGACATTAGAGGCAATCAACCTGGTGTCAGCTTGATGCACTTTGTAGCAATGGTTAAAAAAATGTTTTTTTCATATCCCCTAATTTATCAATTTTAAATGTGATTATCATAAGAAAATGATTCGGCTTTTCAAATTTGTTGTATGAAAGTCGTTATTAATTAATTTCCCTTTTATGGAGAATTTCACGTCTTTAAATTGTTTTATGATTGTAGCAAGCAGAGGCCAAGGATCCCAAGTTGATTAGCTTTGTTGATGAAATGTCATCTTTGGAGGAGGCTTCCAAGTACTCAGATAATTACTGTTATCATATTATCAGAAATAACATTGAATTAAGGTAAAGGTTGAAAATGCATTTGGATGCTGTTTTTTTTACTTTTAGAACAAGCATTGAGCAATTGAAATCAGATATTGTGAGTCTGAAAACAAAGGTTATAAATATTTCCAAGCAAATTGGTGAACCGGGCACACCAGGAGAAATCAGTCAGCAATTCGGTCAATTATTTAAGGTTCAGTCAAAATTAGAATATTCGATTGGTATGTTGATTGGACAACACTGAAAGATACATTTTAAGATTTTGATGCATGAATTTAGGATGCGACATTCCAACTTTCTGCTCTTGAAGGATTTCTCACACAAGTTGAAAATGTCCGGCTGGATATGGCTCATTTCTTTTGCGAAGATGTACAAAGTTTTAAACTTGAAGAGTGCTTCAAAATTTTATATTCTTTTACTTCGAGATGGAAAAAAGCTGCGGTTGAGAACGCTCGTCGGAAGAAGCAGGAAGAAGAGGCTGCACAAAGGAAAAAGATTAGAGAGGAGCAGTTTCAAAAACGTTTACAACTTGGTTGGGAGACACCTCAAAACGACAATGTAATAACTGCAAATTATAATAACTAAGTTAAAAGTTTTGATAAACTGTAATTTGTTGCTGACTTTATTTTTCCAATGTTTCACAGAACAAGCAGGTGCCATTAAATGCCGAGGATGAGATTTTTATTGCCTGCTCCCCTCGTGTTGTCCGACGACGACTTGGTTCATTGTCGGATCAAGCAAATAATAATCTTCAATGTCCAGATCAGCTAACATTACCTTCACCTGGTACAGTCCTATTTGTATTTTCTGTTTGTTTGTGTTTCTGTTCATAATCAGAAAAAATAAGTATTAAATTTTCCTAGATACTACTCCAAATGGTTCATTACGGCGTCGTCGAAGTCGTGTCCCGTCTGACGAAGACGAATCAGGTTTGATGGACTTTCTCCGCTCGTCTGGTAATGACCTCTCCCGTGAGCGAAAGCCAGAACAGTATGGCTCTCTTGACAGATCGTGGTCGAGGAAGGCCAGGAGACGTCCAAATTTAATGGATTACCTGAATGACGAGAGGGAGCGACCTGTTTCACCTGCAACTGGTCACAAAGACTCCCACCACAACAATCCCACCGTTCAGATTGATGGCTGTGGCCCTGATGGTAAAACTGAAGAGACAAAAAGTCCATCTAGGTAGGGACAAAATCAGTAGTGATTTATTAATTATGTAGACATGGAGTACACAACTGATTATTTTTATGCTATAGAGAATGGAGAGAGCGTATAGCAGCCTGGTTTGTTGACTTGGAAAATGGAGGAAGTGGAGATATGCCCAAGCGACGGTCCCCACCGCGGAGGTTCGTACGGAGGTTTGGGGAACCGCGTGAAATAGTTGTAGGTCCAAGAGGTCTTGCGACTTTACCTGAAGGTCCTGGACCCGAAGAAGGTCCCCATGAACCAATATATAGTACTTATCAAAGGGTGTATCCAGACAGAAGACCATCACTTAAGCTCAACACTGATGTTGTTAGTGCAATGGAAGCTATAGAAGGTGTGAATAATATTTCGATCACCATCATCAATATGATGAAAGGTTTTACTGAATTTTCACATGGATTTTTTAAATTTTCTCTTATAGAAGTACAAAGCCCTACGAAAGAAAGACCAGCCAGGAAATCAATCGTGTCTTTGAGCAGTATGCTGCACAACGAGTCTAAAAAGGCCAGTGATAAATCTAAGAGGGAGCAGGCTCAACCTAAGGTAACGACTTAAAGACTACCATGTATTTTTAATTTAATTGAATGGGCCATTTATATTTACAGTTTTTAACGACAATTTGTTTTTATCAGGAGACTGATGGTCGTCGATCATTAATAGGCTCGTTGGGTGCAGACAGTCATGATGAAAAACTTGTACTGTATATTCCTGAAAAGTCCCTGACAAATTCGCGAGACAAATCTATTCGACGAGTGCCCTCAGTGTCTTTAGCAGACAAAAAAGATAATGATGACTATTTTAGTTCACACGCTGGCACAAAGGAAGGATTCGATAGATTTGCGTCCATCCGTAGATCCCGACGATACAAGAAGGGACCAGAGTTAGCACCCATAAATACAAACACATCATCAGCAGCAACAAGTTCTATTATTACCTCTCCCTCAATAACTCAGTCGAGGCCAGAGCCCCTTACACCTACAGCAGCAATTCGCTCAAGAATGTCATCCTCGTCAAAAACAGATATTGCAAAGTCAGAAAGCATGAGAATGGCAGATAAATCAAGCTCTAAAACGGAGCCTAGCAGCATCAGTAATAGTAAATCCCTCCGAGCCCCTGCTCGCCGACGACATGATCCCAGAAGTATGAGTACGATTGAACCTCGTGATGTAAAACTGGCAATGAAAAATTCTAATCCGGAGCCACCCGTTGTCAGCTCTCAGAATGGCACAAGCATTATACAGATTCGACATGGTGCTACCACAACTAATGGCCCTAGTAGAATGTTTAACAGTTCTAAAACTATACTAAGCTCATCTCCCGGAACTGCAGAGAGAGATGAAGGTTTTGAAGAGTCGCATAGCTCATTGTCTGAAACTAATAGTCAGTCTGAAGCCAACGTCATTTGTCAATCTGCCACCACAAATGGGACACCAAGAGGACATCATAGTAGCGTTAAGCAAACTTCATCAGGAGGTAGTGCAGGAGGAGGGGATGGTGGCTTAAGGGTATTGCAACGACGTCCTTCCCGCACGTCAATGACATCTTTAAATAATATTAGCACGACTAAAGGGAGTAGCTTCCGGGAAAGTAGCAATAACAATGTAATCAGCCAAAATCACAAGAATAGCTCAAGGCAAAGTTTAGTTAGTTCTCGCAGCTCACTAACAAGTCAGACAACGGTTGGCACAGTTAAAGAGAATCATCATAATGATGCAAGCACAAAGAAAATTGGGAGTAAGAAAAAGATATCCGATTTAGAATCAACGTACTCCACCCATCCAACTGCCCATGCAGACACGGGTAGCCGAAGTAGCAGTAATGGAAGCAGTCACTCGATTTCTTCGAAAAATCTAAAGAATGAAAATGGACACGTGAACAATAACAACAATAACAATACAGAGAAAAAGTCCAGTGGGAAGGGAGGACTTACTCCAAGAATATTTAGTTTTATGAAGCCTACTGCCTCCAGCACTGCAAAAGATAAGCTGGATGCGGCAAAAGCCAAATCTAAAGCGGGGAAGAAAGCTTTTAAATAAAAAACTGTATTCTACTTTGCGAACATCTTAAAAAGTGACAATATATACTAAATAAATTATATACATAATAAATTGAATAAGTTGTGAGTTAATTTGCATACAAAAAAGTTTTAAGGACTGAATTTGTAAGCATTTTTAATTTTAAATAATATTCTGAACATTTTTAAAGTTTATATATTGTCCATTTTACAGTTTAAAAAATAATTTTAAAGCGCTACGCAGCAGCTTATTTGTACGTTTTTACTACTTAATTTACTACAGTGCCATGCAAAAACGGGATATTACACACAAAAATAATACTTTGCTTACTTGCTGATCTCGTTTGACTGCGAGTGGTAGTGCCAGTTACATTGCAATTTTGACTTTTCTATCTTATAATGCCATTTTGAGTAGGAGATTAACGAGGTTATAGTTTTTACATTGATGCACAATGGAAATATTTGCTTCATTCCATCTTTATAAAGAATTTTAATTCCATCGAAACAATGTTTGGAACTGTATTTATAAAAATGTTATGTTTTCAAAGCTTTTAAATGTAATCATCGCAATATACACATAGATTTAATAGAAACAAGTGGTACACAAACATAAATAAACGACGGGTATGAGAAAACAGTTTTTATGCTTCTTTCACAAGATAGCCATGTATACCAATTTAAACATAACATATTTATACGAATAAGCTAATTAATATTTGTAAGTCAAGTATAGAAATTATACTTGATTATATGCTATATTCTAACTTACTACGGACGTCGTAGAAAAGTCTAAAAAATACGTAGGTAGACGAAGTAAGCTGAATCAAATTATTTCTTTACATTAATATTCATTTTTATAAAAATTGCCATTCATATAATTTGTAATATTTGATGTAAACTAAACTGTTCAGTGTATTTGTGAAATTTATATATGTAAATAAAAGAAATATGAATGGAATAACCACGGCATTCAAACTGTTCCCGTTTTTTCAAATAATAATGTTGCTAAATTACGTTTTACGGAGCACTCGTCCGCAAAGCAAACTTGCGTTTAGGTTTAGGTCCTCCCATACTTAGTTTGTCCAAAGCATGAAAAAGTTTTGGTACAAAAAGATGAAAATGCGTAGAAATGATTGAAATTTACAGTTTAATGCGCAGAAGGTTTAATCTTAGACAGTGAGGTTTTAACATTTATGTTTTATCTTTATTTGATAATCATTATTTAGCTACAGAGTAGCCACTTTGGATTTCTACTTCGTGTCTGTGATCGGTTTCATTACGTCGGCCGTTGGCTGCCGGCCGCCGTGATTGGAAAAGTGTGTACAACGATTTATTCGAAAACGGTTAAAGCTATTAACGTAATTACAACGGCAATCAAATTCTATTGACCTAAGCTTACTTGTGCATGAAGGTTATCCAGGTGGCAGGTGCTCTTCAGGTACGTATCAGGTACTGATAAGATCTTTTTGTTTCTACAAGCTAAAAGACTATATGGATTTACATAATTCCAACGGCAGTCGACTTGTATTGACCTTTTAAGCTTTATGTCATGGTTATTGATAAGGTGCTTATCAGGTACCGATAAGACCTTTTTTTGTACAAGCTAAACGGCTTGATGGATTTACAGAATTCCAACGGAAATTGCCTTCTGTTGCCCTAACATTTATTTGTCACTTATAAGGCGCTTATCAGGTACCGAAAAAACTTTTTTGATTCTAGCGCCTAAATGCTTCAATGCTACATAATTTCAACGGCAATCGACTTGTATAGCCCTAAAATTTATGTGTAGGCCATTAATAAGGTGCTTATCAGGTACCGGTAAGACTTTTTTTATTCTAGCGCCTAAACGCCTTGATGGATTTACATAATTCCAACGACAATGGACTTGCATTGACCTAGGCTTATTAGGCCTTAATAAAATCACTCCGCACCAGCAGCGACTCCAAATGGTCTACAATCTACTAGTTTAAGGTCTTATTCTTCGTACACAAATACAGGTATGTATTTTGGTTATACAGCCTGTACAATAATTGTCGCATCACCCATGAAATATGCCAATACTCGGAATCACATCGGAAACCCCGGCCCATGATTTTTTCCTGCATAATCACCAACTTGTTAGCAAAGTATATGCTCAATTTCATCATCTGAGCTTCTTTTTACTAGCTACGCCAGGCAAAAGTTTAAATTTTTGAAATTTGAGGTGTTCAATATAACCTGCATCACCCAACACAAACTGGTTAAAGTAGTGACAGTAGAGTTAAAATGGGTTGTAGTTTAAAGTATATTCGACAAACTATATTGATCAAAAAATCATGAAAATCCGTTGGGTGGTTTAAAAGCTATAAGGGAATCAGTAAATGCATGTAGTCTTATGGAGAAATCAGGGTTTTCACCAAACATCAGCCTGTTACAGCCAAAGCAAATCACAGTAAATGCTATTATGATAGTTTTCAGAGCACTTCCTAAGATTAAGAGAAAATTGCTTTATCGTTATGGACAAAACTGATAACTCTTTGTTAAATGTTTACAGGTTTTTATTTTAGCTTAGCTGTAATATTTACTTGCTTACAGTTTGCATGCAATTGGATGATCAACGTAGCTACAAAGGCTGCCTCCTTATAGAAATAAGCTCTGCTACTTATACATACATATATCCAGTAAATTGCAAAGGTCAAGCACTTACAGTTCAAGAATGAGTTAATTGAACGTCTTAAACTTTGACCTATGCAATCGTAATACTACGAACTATTTGGCGTACCTATTTTGAAGCAATTCGAATAGGTAACCTAGTCATATCGTGTTTACATATAGAAATCGTTCCCCAACCGTATATCTGTCTGGACGTAATACAGAAAGCAGGGGATGATTTTAATCTTACAAATGCAAAGTGTAATTTGAAGGTAAGTTTTGAACCGATGTGTTCTCTATATAGATTCAACTTACACTGTCTACATTTAAATGATTAGTTAATTTTTTCAATAAAATATTGAATCTATGAACTGCTGCCATATAAGGTATAGTAAAACGTAACTAATCTTGTCAAAATGACTTGCTACAAGTCTGAATTTTTCTTTCAGTTAATAATACTATCATCACCATCCGTCCATCCGGGTCATTCCATCCAACCTTAACATCAAAGCTCTTTATCATTTCAATTCTTAAAATATGACTTAACCTTTGCTCATCCTATAGATAATTCTTTTGCAAAAATCACAGACGATAAAGTTTTTTTAATACTTCGTTTAAATACATATTAGTATCGTCTTGGGTAAATCATGTTCCAGCGCCAACACACTACCTTGATTTCCCTGTTCGCCATTGAAATTTGAACCTGTCCAGAACCTTTTTCTGTTACGTCTGTTTCTTTCTCCTTTTTATTCCCACCCAACCTGTACTTTTTTGCGATGTAAATTAAAAGCTGTTTTCTGAGCATTTCAGCTTATTCATCATCATCTCAGACGTATCATGAAGGTGATTATTAATATGGGTATTTTTAATATCATTATGTAATAGAAATACACATTTCAATTGACGATACAGCGAACATGTTAAAAAATTATACCTTGAAACCTACTAAACGTTCGATACAAATTCTGTCTTACCCCCTAAAGCCCAATTTACTGGTTCATTTTTTTCGCTATGGTGAGCGAAGGACGAAAACCCCTTCTGGGCGAAATAAGGTTTTGCTGCGGAATGACAGCGAAACGAAAGTTTCGTTAATAAATTTCCATATCATTTCCCAAGTCGATTCTCAGGTTTCCTATGTGAAATTTAGCACCACGTGACCGATTTTGAAAAGCAGGAGGAAGAAAATGTCTATGGCTGGGTAAACAAAGTACACATGCCACAGTAAATCCTGCATTTGTGTTAAAATACCAACTCTAGAGAACTATTTTACTTTAATAATAGAAACTCTTAACTTAAGTTTTCTTAAAATACTTTTATGTACTTAAAATGTCTACTGAAAGTGATTTAGAGTTAGACATTGTGGTTGCCACAACTAGTTTAATAATAAGTAAGAAACGGAGGACTCATAAACCCAAGCGTAAGTACAGAATCCATCCATACCTGACGGAAAGAGGAACAAAAGGCAGATTTACAAAGATGTAAGTATTGATAACATTAAATGATTTTATAAAAGATAGTTTGTAATGCAGAGAGTTATTTCGAACGATGATTTAAAGTTTCAGGACCTACTTGCACATCCGATCGCTTTCAAACAGAACTTCCGTCCCTCCGCTTTTCCAGGAACTTCTTCAAGCTATTGGTCCCCTCATTGAGCCACGAAAACATTCTCGCCCGGATTCAATTTCCTCCCAGGAAAAGCTCTGTATTACCCTTGAGTAATGCTTAACATCTATTATATATTTATTAGTATATTTTTGAAATATCCATTTTATTTAATAATTTCTTTTTAATAAATCAGGTTCCTGGCAAGTGGAACATTGCAACGTCATATGGGGAGCGTTTATCGTGTCAGCAGTCCAGCAATGGGGCAAGTCATTGAATCTACGTGCGATGCCATATACCAAGCTTTGAAACATATGTTTCCTGTAAGTATATGATAAATCTTATGATTACTGTTTAATTAATTACGTAGATAGTAGGTAAAACTATTTTATTCTACATCAGGTCGCTTCTCAGGAAACATGGGTAGACGTGGCTAATAATTTCAACCAAAAATGGAACCTCCCCAACTGCTTGGGTTCCATAGATGGAAAACATATTGCAATCAAATGTCCAAACAACGCTGGAAGTCTCTTCTATAACTACAAGGTTCGTGTTTAGATACTACTGCAAAGATTACTGCATAAATTTGCAATTTATTGTACAAACACTATTTTAGGGCTTCCACAGTATTGTCTTGATGGCTGTTACAGACGCCGATTATCGCTTTTTATATTTTGATGCTGGCGCCTACGGAAGTGAAGGCGATAGCACCGTCTTCCGGGAAAGCGAGTTTGGAAAGAAAATAGCGACGGAGGACTTTAAGTTTCCAACTGATGCAAGTTTGATGGGTCAACGGATTCCCTTCTATTTTGTAGCAGATGACGCCTTCCCGCTACATAAACGCATAATGAAGCCTTATTGTCCCCGAGACAAAGCAACGCTTTCTAATCCACAGAGGATCTTCAACTACAGGTAATTTACTATGATATTTATTTTGCAGATTTTTATACTTTTAAAACAACCTCTTCTGTGTTTTAGGCTTAAAATGCCTTCGGCATTTTATCTTCGCGTTGGATATGTCTTGCACGGACATTGTTTATGAACCCGACAAGAGCGCAAAAAGTTACTGCAGCATGTTGTGCGCTCCACAACTTTTTGATGACCCGAGAAAAAGATGAATATTGTCCACCGGGAATGGCAGACACCATTCATGAGGACGGAACTCTGGTGGAAGGGAACTGGAGAAGAAATGTAGAAAACTCTGACCAGTCATTGCCAGTTCAGAATTGTGGGAGACCTAGTTTGACCGCTAAACGTGTGCGTGATACAGTATGTGATTACGTCAACTCTTTTTATGGTTCTGTTCCGTGGCAGGGTGATATTGTTTAAGTTTGTTGTATATTTAAAAATTTAACTGCAGTCAATTAAAAAAATTTCTAGTTATATGTTCGGATATAGGCCATTGTTAGCATTGATTTATTAAGAGCAAGCCACGCATATCATTCAACAATCGTACAAACGATAAATTTATAATTATATCTGATCTACAATAACAATATTCTGCTGTCTCTTCAAAGCATCATATGTTAAATTGATGAATTGCATGTTGAGATCTTCAACGACAACCGAAGGAAGCTGTTTCACCATTCGATCCAGATTTACATACATGGACTCGTACATCAGCTTTGGTTTATCTGTTTTCACCAATGACTCCTTTCTTAAACTGACAAGCTCGTTTATTCCAGCAGCCAATTTTTCAGTGCTCTGGTCAGTGTCCACCTTCATACGCTTCCTTTTCATAGTCTATGAATTAAATAAATATCATTATAAAATCCATTAAAACACACGTGAGCGTATATAAATATTGTAGCTAATTACGTATTCAAAATTTGACTTCTTGCTTGGTCCAGTAGTAGGCTCACAATCTTCAATTCAAACAGACGGTGCTGTCTCTTTTTCCCGGTCCGTTACAGCTCCTCCCGAGTTTTCAGATTCTTCAGTTTCAGCGTCAGCGGGAGCAGATATCTCCAGGGAACCAGTGTTCTCAGCGTTCTTTGGAGTAGGTTCCTCCATGGATGATATTGTCCTGTATAGGTTTAAGTTACGGATAAAATTATCGTTAAACGCTTCAATTACACAATATTTATTTCTAAAAGGGCGTTTACTTTCTGGAACGTTTACGATGAGCAAAGAACTTCATTGCTTCCCAGAATCGCCATGATGTGAAGGTTTCATCGTCCTCCAGAGGGGCTTCGTCGTTGTCACTATCTTCTTGTGCTGAGTCACCCGATTTTCCTCGTTTTTGTTTATGGCCTTTTCTGTAGCGAAGTCCATCCCGTAAAGATCTCCAGGCGGCCTTACAGTCGTCAACTACATAAACAACATAAATTGTAGTAACCTTTTTCAAATAAATACTTGTATTGTGCATTTTAATTTATGTAATCGAACCAGAAATCTCAACGCTTTTTGAAATTTCCTCCCATCGGCTTTGCTGGTAATTAGCATTTCTGTACTGGGGATCAGATAAATCCCACAGGCACGGATACTCCTTGATAATTCCAGCGATAAGTAGTTTTTTCTCATCACTGACGGGGTTCTTTTTAGCAGAGAGCTTCACCTTCGCTCCTCTCCTTCTTCCAACCATTTTTAAACGTGTATAAACTGTATTAATTTATTTCACTGATTCTTTGAATGTACTAAAATTAGGACGAAAATTAAAGTTTAGTAATAACTTTAATAATGTAACAAACAATTAATGTGTTGATTCTACAAAATGATGTACATTGGACTAAAACTTGAAGTGGGATTCTAAAAGTGGCTATTTTTTAAGTATCCAGCACTAAAACCATAGAAATTATGTGCAGAATTCCGCTAGCATTTCGCTTCACCATGGTGAAAAAAAGGGTTTTGGTTTCACCAAGTGTGCCATGTGAAAAAAGGTGTTTTTTTCGCTGAGGCGAAATGCCGGTGAAATTTCACCAGGATTTCACAAAGGACCTGTGAGCATGTTGCGAAATGCGAGCGAAAATTTCGTTCTGGGTACATTCCGTCGCGAAATCCCCAACCTGAGAAGCCCTCTTAACAAAAAAAAGTCCCAAATCGTCATACAATGTTTCTGCAAACATGCATACATCGACAATTTTTTAATGCTTTGATAATGGAAAAGAAACGAATTAGACAAAAAAGGTAATGAAGATAACATGGACTACACTGTTCCAAATGAAATCAGATACCGCTATGCAATACCTATCTCAAATAAACCTTGCATCAACATATACACATATATAGTAGGTTATTGCAAACATGCAATGTCAGTAGTTTATAGCTTTCCTCTAATATATTTTCTCATGAAACCTGCTCTTAGGATTCCAGTCTACTTGACTCAAGGTCAAAAGGTTTTTATATGTATTTACTTTATATCATACCTATACTAATACTTAATCCCCATCGTCTTCAATTTTCTTTTCCAGTCTACAAGTGGTATGCAATGGGATTTTGTACTCTAGTCTAGGCTATTTAACAAAGAGCTTAGCATAATATTTTATTAACTACGATTATGAAGTTATTAAGAATGATAGCAGCGTCTGTCTATTAGTCAGTCAGTCTGTCTGTGGTTGCTCAAGCGCGATTATAAACTTTTTTTTGAAACATTTATTTGCAATGGGCAAATGGCTTGGCTGAGTTCTGAGATGGGCACTAACGGTTACATTTTACCGTTAGAAACCGTTACGATTTCAAAATTTTTATATGACAGCATATGCACATGGCACATATTCTAGGGTCGTTTTTTGATCAAAATGGCGATGCCGTTGTCCGATTTTGAAAAACTTTAACGGTCAACGAGTAACTTTTCAAAAAAGCGTTTTTGGTCACAACTTTTGAACGGAGCCCATTCTTGACGGTATATTTTCGGTAAACGTAACCTTTAACCAAAGGGAAACTGCAGTAAAAAATGCAGACTACATGTCAAAATTTATCGTTAGCAACCGTTACAATTTCGAAACTTTGTCTTTAAACATATGCATGCGGTACATGATTTGGGGTCCATTTTTTATCAATAAGCCGAATCTGTTGTCACAATTGCCAATATCTAAATGAAATTTGAAAAAACAGCATTTTGGGGTCTTCTTGTAACAATTTTTGAATTGCCCCATTCTGAACACCAAATAGCATAACGCAAACAGACAAATAGTCTAAAGAATCTCAAGTTCTCTATACCCTGTTTGTCGGGCTTATTATTACTTGAGCTATTTTACTGGTTGTCTCAGGTTTCGATTGATTTTTGCAGTCAGCAAGTAAATGTATTTCTATAAACTTGTCGTCATTATATTTAAATATGTAGCTGCACAAGTTTGGAATTGCCATATTATTTTCAGCATGTATATTAAGTATGCATGAATTTACTTTACTATTGTCAAATTATTTTAATGGAGTGATGATCATGATGATATGATGTAGAGTTGAGTGATTGGTGACGGTAAGCGAGAAAGATGGTTAGGGATGCCGGAGAGTTGACAAAAAAATCAAGTGGGAGAAGAGTGACTACTACATGCTTTTACTATGTGGCTCGTCTGGCATGGATATTTCTGTGCCTATTATGCATCAGTGCATTAATGTTAAAGTATAGTTGGTAAAAATACTATGATATTTGATATAAATCAATAAACAAATGGACAAACTTGGTCGCTATCATCACATATCACATTATCCTATTATCATCGTCGTGATAAGTGGATAACCGACTCACCTAGCTGTTACCACCAAAAGCCTTAAAGTAACATCGTTTAAGCGATGATGGGTGTACATGCAAATAATTCAAATGCAATTTTACTTGATTCCATGCAAACCACTTGAACGGAATTAATGTAAATTAAGCTAGCTATACAGGAACATAATGCAGGAATCTAATCAATTCCATCCATTACTATATTTCCAGAGTAACTTGGTGCTGAAATGGCAGTTCGTACAAGTGGTTTTAATATAAGTCACGAACAATGCAAAAAATAGTGTTTGTTAACAGTCATTGTCATCTTTTGAATTCACCTGGCATGAAATACTTTGTTAAAACTTGTGTAGTTTTAATTTGGTATACGGTGTCTAGTCTACGTTTCAATTAACTATAATATATGTCGTTAAAATCATAGGTGTTGCATTTCATGCATGCAATCTATTCGTGAGTATGAAACATGCGAGTTCATTTATGCTTGTCTTATCATTTTAATTAAATTGTCAACACGTTGAGTGTTTTATTATTGTAGGTGTAAAAAACCGAACAACGATTCCTTCTGGAAAATTTATAGATGCATATATGTTATCATTGTAATTTAATACGTCAATGCTTACTCTTGAAAATACTGCTGACAAAGTATATAGCGTGGCCACTTCTACTCGTATTTCATATTTTCATACTTGACACAAAATTTGAAACTCTACCTCTGCAATTTTATATGGCCACTCAAAAAGTGGCAGATCATCATCTTCATAAAAGATGTAATGCTATAAACTAAATAGACGGACTGGAATGGCCATGAACCCCCATGATTTTTCTTTTGACATGTGTCTAGTTAATAAAAAATAATTAAAGTATGAAAATTCATTACTCATTTTATCTCAAAATCTCAAATCAGTAGTATCCACGTATAAATTATCTATTCACACTTGGAAAAGGAATGATTACTATATCCATTCAATGATCAATCATTTTTTTGCAGTTGATTCTTTTATTCAATTGCATTTTTTGTGATCTCTGGTCCTCTTCCATTGGTCGATAACCCAAAGGTCGTACTATACTATTTTAACCAGATTAACGAAGAAACTAAAATTACGTCGTAATTTTCTTTGACTTTCTTTATGAATAGTACATTCAAAGTTTTGTGGATTGTAAACAGTAATAATTCCAATTATCATTAACTTTATCTACTTTTGCTTTGCTTTAACTGTTAAGGGGGAATTCTTTATAATTGTTTTTATGAATTATGAAGACCTACAACACACAAGATTTATTTTAAAAATAAGCTTAAGCAAATTCCCCTCTTAGTATTGGCCCCATTATCCTACCACAAATTTATGTTTATGTTTAAGATTAAGATGTCTTTAGGATCTAAGCATCTTTTGCATAGGAGTTCAACACAACCCATAAAAAACTCATTTACAAATGAAATACAACAACTTAACTGCAATAATTGAGATTGAGATTAATAACTTATATTGAGATTCTACTTCTGGACTGTCGTCAACCCCGTTACGTTGGACGCAGGCCACAGTGATTGGGAAAGTATGTACGCGGTTTTATTCGAAAACGGCTCAAGCTATTTACATAATTCCAACGGCAATCGTCTACTATACACAACTGTACTCATCTTGGATTTTGTCGCAAGATATTTAATATTTCATTCCATTTACATTTTCCATTCAAATGCTTATGTATTGCGTTCTCAAACACCTCGGTTATCCCAACAGTATTACTGATATCCAGTAGTTTATTTTAGGACCAGTGCCTAATGGAGAGAACACAAACTGACAGAAATATGCAATGTTTCAAATGCTATTCATCTTACATCTTAATAGCATCTTCAGAATATGATCCTCATCTTACAAGCCTGCAATATCACATCTTAAAACTTAAGCCATTTGCAAACACCTTAAACCAATATACCTCATGCAATTTAAACTTGAACTTGTAATGATAATATTTACATGTGTGTAATGTTCATTTATTACTCTACGCTACTTGACGTACAAACGTGTTCCATCATCCCATCCCCATCGCTGATCAAATAAACCATTGTATTATGTAAGTCTAAACTCCAGAACTACATATGTAGATACTTCTCCAGCAGCTCCATCATAATATGCGTATTACCTCCAACAATTTAATCAAATCCACAAATTCTTCCCCAAACTGCATTCCTATTCATATTATTAAAATACCAAACAAAACCAGCAAAACTGCATTTTATTACTAAGCCAGTCAAAAACCAGTGCATATATGATAACCATCACATGTATTCATCGCCTTTTGAACGCATCATCATTCATCACCACACCGTTGGTGCCATATATTATAACGCCATGCTATTTCTCCCAACTCACCAACCAGTCCTAGTCCCAGCAACCATTCCAATATATAATGATTTAATGCCCATCATACTTATTACGGCAATCACTGAATTATACAGAGTGCATCATCATCATCATTTAGCTTTTCATCAACTTCTCTCTCTCTCTCTCTCCTTCATTTCATTTTCATGCACACACATTACGTTAATTACACTTATAGTCGCTTTTATTCTCAGCATTATCATCACCCCCAATACTTGCGTACTACTCTCTTTACATCTCTACCTTTATTTCACTTTCTGGTGACGACCAAGACAACAACTGTGATGATCATTCCAGTGTTACTCGAGAGAGACAAGTTTTTTACGAGTTTTTATATTTCTCTCTTCCAACCATCCACATTATCCCATTAGAAAAACCAACAAGAGTAAGTACACAACTTACACATTACTTACTTTTAAGCTTAATATACATGCATATCGTCAACAAAACCAGTAGTAAATGAATGTGCAGATATATATATATATATAGCATAGTAGTTTGAAACAACTGATAAAAACGTGTTTTTAAAGCACATGCTTTATATATATACTCCAACTTATGATAAGGTATCTATCTGTATTCATACGTCTATTAGTTTCTGCAAAAGAAGAGGAGACTCCGACTCTGCTGTATTCCCCATCTAAACTCCTATTACACATCTCATCCTGAAAAGTAATTTTGAAGTGTGTGGTTTTTGGTTATCGAAAAGAAGTCTGTGAGATTTGATCATGATGATGATCATCATCATCATCTTTGCTGACGTCCATGCATAGTAAAATATTTTATTCTGGGTTGTAGTAAGAGAAAAATATGTAGAGATACGGCAAAGCAATTGTAAAGCAATCATGTTTAACAACACAAAGGAATGATATATATATAAATTTTTTTTACTGTCGTATGTATAATCTTTTGCAAAGCAGCAGGTAATACATAGTAAAGTTTATCACGCTGGAGAGATATTTTCTTCCATAAGCACATGATCATGATCATTGTATGTGTGTGAGCTGCGTTGCATGTGGTAATGTGCTTTTGTGTTAGTATTATTGCATTATTCTTCTNTACATAGTAAAGTTTATCACGCTGGAGAGATATTTTCTTCCATAAGCACATGATCATGATCATTGTATGTGTGTGAGCTGCGTTGCATGTGGTAATGTGCTTTTGTGTTAGTATTATTGCATTATTCTTCTCCCTTCCTTACATTAAAATTTAGTTTTATATAGTATTATGTAGCGTGTGTGGGTATTTGAGAAGTGAAGAAGAGATGTGGTTTTTAGTATGTAGGTAAAACTGTAATGAGATGATTGTAAAAGTGTGAGATGATATGGGAATAATGATGATATGACGATGATGATGGTTTAGAAAGAGCAGTGATTGAAGATTGTGAACTGAATATGTGTGTTCATTTATGCATTATAATATACCATGTCATGTTTTAACAAGCGGCTCTCTGGAATGATAAAAAAACTTGACTTGGGCATTTATTATCATTTGCATGGCTGGTTTGTTACGCCAGTTGCAGTTGCAAAATAAGCAGCAGCAGCCACTCGGTTAGCCGTCCGTCCATCCAGAGCACAGACGTTGGTTAAATGAATGTAGGTTCCGTCGTGAGTTAAAGTGACAGAGTAAACCAGAAAAAAATATTTAGCAAAGGGGAAGATTTAATAAAAACAAAGGAAATTTAATTTCAATAAAAAAAATATTGTCTTGAATGACCATTTTTTGTTTTTGCTGCTCCAGAAGAACAATTTTTACTTGTTGAATTGAATTTAAGTAAAGAATTGCATTTATGAGTGCATATGAGAATGGATTAGGTTTCCATGATATAATATTTCAAATCTGTCTCTGCTCTCGACGGAACTGACCTAGGCGAAGGCTAGGGAAAAACTGAGTTGGCTTAAAAAACACATGAGAAGTATAGGAAAGAGTGTTTGGATACAAATTGGAAAAGTCACGAGTGTGTGCAGCGGAGAATATCTCTAAAAGACTCTTTGCCATTGCCAATTTTTTTAAACTCAAGAACAAGTCAAAAAGACGTTGATTTCATTTAAGCCAAAGGGAATAATAAAAACACATACATCTCCTTTCCTCTCTCACTCTCACCAGTTCATTGTGGCTGTGAACATCAAACTGAAAATAATAAATAGTTTGGTTTTAAAAAACTTAATTTTGTCGGCTGTAGACTTTGTTCTCGACATTGGACAGTTAAAACGTGGATACAAAATCAAATTAAAATCCAAAAGGACAGTTTGAAGAGTGTATTCAACAAAGGAAAGATAATTAATCTGGAACCTGATATCGGATTTGAAATACCCTACAAAAGTGCCAACACAACCACACCAACCCAAGTACAATCAATTAAAAGTAAGCTAATCTATTCAACTTTAAATTAAATTCGCATTCTTAACAATTGCATTTAAAAGCTTTAAACTTAAACCTCTCCGGCATAATTTTGTGTGTGTGTGTGCATATTCTCCATTTGTACAGCTTGTTGCATCACAGGAGCAGTTGGAGCTTTACATGTACTTACAATTAGGTATTAGTATATATACATATATGCATACATACCTATAAAAAGCTTCTTAATTCATTCCCATGGCATATAATGTGCTGTCCTAGAACTCTCAAGTTAGTTCTGAATGTTTGTAGTCAATGTGCAGAAATGCAATGATAACTTGTGAGCATGTTTGCCTTTTCACTTTGCGAAATAAAATGACACATGCCATTACAACCAATGATATTGTACTCTTTTACATGTAGTCATATGAGAGAGAGCAGTTGCCAAGCTTTCTTTCACATTCACAAAACCTATCCTTCTCATCCTGACAATTTTCTCACAAACGAGATTTTTTTTCCTCAAAAAGTAAAAGGGTCCTTTGGAAACATGCGTAGAAACAAATGTCTCTCTTCCGCTTCCCATTTCTTGTTAGCTTTCCAAGAATCGGAAAGAGAAGAGGTAGCATTACTCGTTGTAAAGAATATCCTACAAAACAAAATCACTAGCGCTCACTCATCTTCTCTCTATTTCCTCATACAAGTAATGTCTCTAAGCGTATATCACTCTTTTCCCAACTTATTTTTTATACTCGGTGAAGATCGGACTGGGCTCGAAAAATACTAGTCATAAATCCACCACCTCTCTTTCCGTTCCCACCGAAAGGAACAGAATGGAATCGGAGATTGGAACTGAAATGTATTACAAACTTATATACCAACATGGCATATCAGGTTTTTTATTGTAGAAAGACTAGAGTATCGGTGTGTACATCACCTACCTGTTATTTCCGTTTCCTCTATAGTCATGCCATGTAATACAACACGTTTACAATATGAGGACATATTGTCTGCTCAGTCTTGTCTTCACCAGCTGAAGCATCTAGTAACATACTGACTACCTCGTAAAAAAATAAAAAACCGCCAACCCGATATAATGATATATGGAGGAGGTTCCTAATACAGAATTTTATATCTAGTTGCTATCGATAGATAGATATTGGCATTTGTCCTTCACTAACTGGCTTTTTATATGTGAATATAATATTACCTGTCAAACTTGTACATGCTGTGCTGCTTCTTCATATTGTTCAATCCAATATATTGAAATTATTTGAGGCATAAGTTAATACTTCAAATATGACGAAACCCATGACAAGCTTGCGAAATTGCTTTTGTTGAGGAATGGGAATACTGTGTGTATCATTTATATTCTAACTTTAAGGCTTCCTTCTTGCAAAAATATGCATATAATATACAAATCCATATACGAGCATTTTCCATTTTACTCCTTTCTTCGAAAATCCCCTGCAAACAATTTTAGCTTCCCTTGACGTAGACATGCTATATATTTCAGCTATCCGTCTGTGTAGCCGTCGTCAGTGCTAGTTGCGAAATCCCACAGTTCATACATGCCACTATTGCAAAAAACCATCAGCCAGACTGGGAATCCAATGTATGCCGGGGACCAAGCGAAAAACCTTTTACTTTCTCCAATACTCTCTCTCGTATGCTCCATTCCCTTCAGCTTTTGGCTATAGGCTTGAGAGACGAGTGAAAGCAGAAAAGTGTTTATCTACATATACCACCACAGGTCTACCAGTGTATATTTATATGATTTCAGAGTATTTTATAGTGATTCTCGCTCATTGTCAGAGGTTGCCTACTTTTACTCATTGCATATTGCAAGGTTAGTTTCTCCTCTAGTTTCTCTTGCCGGAGAATAAGGGAGGCAAGCTTAAATGTAGAAAGCTATACGAATACACCACCAAACTTTTAGTACGATACTGAAGCAGTACGGAAGACATTGTAGTTAACAGGGTTTCTAAAATAATCATTTTACACAAGGAAATTTATAATATTGTTGGAAGCTGTAAAATAAAACTTGTAAGATTGTGCCAAGGACGCTGGAAACGTCTTCATATAACATAAAGTAGGTTGAAAATCGGGCAAAATATCTGTATAATCTCTGTCTCTATTTTATTATTCCAATCAAAGTAGCAAACTTATATCCCATGTGTCTCCTTTGTGTCCTTCTTAGTGTATAAAACTAATTAATCTCTTTTTATCCATACATATTTCTTCCACCGTTGCCTGCTCCACCCATTTTCAGAAGAAACTTGCTCGCATTTCTCTGTCTCTGTAAGTAAATCAAAATTTATTGGATATTTGTCGTACTTTTTTAATTTCACCTAGTAAATGGTACATATAAGCTTGTCTAGATTTGCTTTTAAACTAGTAATAATTTTCATGTAGTTTAGAACATGTTTATTTATGCGCACTAAATTGCACACCATGATTTCTATTTATCCATACAATGTTTTTTTTTAAAAAGAGGGGTGTTGATGATGATGACGAATATGTCAACCGGTTTTTACTGTGTTCCCATCCAGAAGAGTGTGGCTGACATGTGCATACATACATACATTCCTATATAGAGAATCTAAAGAAAACATTGTCATTACTAGCCTTATTATTTTTTCACATTCTTTAAACATCGGGTAATAACAGGATCAATACGTGAAGAAAACATGTGCCTATCTGTTCTACATGAGCACACGCTATATTAACCAAAAATCGTAAAGCTCTCCTTTGGACGAGGATATGATATGATATTAATTATCTACGTCCTCTGGATGACACCGCACCACCGTGTCATTACATGTGCCAACCTCTATACAATCCACTGTACTACACAATACCCATCCATATTATTATCATCGTCCACTCTCACTCATTTATAAAGCCTTGATAGTATATACATAGAATTCGATCATTGTCGTGTCATTACCATCATCAATATCATCATTACTGGGCAAAAGTGCAATTTGTTAGTTTCACATGGAAGGAAGTGGACAATGCATATGTTTTGTTTCTACGCATTAGCATAAATATTACAATACAATATATATACACAAACCTAGCTCTTCACGTCATGTATGTGTGGGGGGGATAAAAGTATGTATAATTAGACCCCACAGAGATTGAAGGGGTTAAAATTGTACGATTTGTATTTGAACTAGTTTTTTATAATCATAGTTGCATATGTATTTTAGTAGCAGAAGTCCATTTTGACATTAGGAGTTTAGAAACAAGCATATCTAAAACAAGTATTGAACAAGAAAATGACAGCTATCCCATTTTCCTGTTTTATATTTAAATACAACTTGTATTATGATCAAATGGAAAAGAAAGTTTGACGAAAGGAGTAGGAATTGGAGTAGAGAGCATTTTACTTTCCCTTCATCTTCTCTTCCTCATCCCATACACAAGTCGGAAAACTTTGTAGGGCCGAAACTGGGAACTGTGTGAACTGTCGTGATAACTAAAATGGTGCATCATACAAGAAAATAACCAGACACACTCTAGGATGTTTTAATCTCGTACTGTGTACACATTTTCAATTTCGATCCATCAAAAGATTTACAAAGCTTCGAAAAATTCTTTCACCTGGCTAAATTTAGTCATTCTAGATGACTTGGTAACAATAATGATGATATATTACCTACGAAAGTATATATAATGTAATAAAATGCAACATGCCATCGCATCACTCTTTTCTAAGCTTTTTTATGTCGTTCTCCCATTTAGTGGTGCTATAGAATTGTTCAAGGTTATTTTCATTTCGTAGGCAGAGGTATATTGACACTAATGTATAGCTGTCGTGGAGTAGCTTGTAGAAAACCTTTCTTGTCTGGAACACAATAAAAAGAATAGTCAATGTCAAGAGAGAGGAGCGAAGTTCTCCATCAAATTTATTAGCATCGGATATATCAAATTGTAATATAAAAATGGAGGTCTGTTCCGGCATACTGTATCTGCGAATAAAAATTTTTTTGCAATACACTCGCTTTAAAAAGTTTCTGCTTTCCCCGTGTTCTTTTTTATGCTTACTTTGATACATAAATGGGTATATATCTAGTAGGGTGTAGGAAATGGAAATATGTATGCTTTTTATATCACAAGTCCGTTAGCCAGTCTGTTTTATGCAGGGAGAAATTATGTCCGTTCATGTGAGAGGCACATAACAGTATTCACTGATATGAATACGAAAAATTTGTTTTTTGCTGATGCATATACCAGAAACCAGCAATCAGCAAGCTTTAGTCTTTACCAATAGGGAATACTTATCATGAGTGACTGTGAGAACTTATCAACTCTTTCTCCCATAAATAGCAAATAACACAGATTCCAAAAATCAAAAAGGGAATAGGTAGGAATTTTTTTGTACTTGAAGTTTTAGCTTTTACCCATTATTATTATTTTGCATAGCTGGAAATCGACTGACAAGAAAATATGTTTGGGATTGAGGATTATTGTTTTTCAAAATCCTAATTTACCCAAAAGCATATTTTCTCATGCATCAACTCGTGAGTTTTTTTCAGTATTCTCAGAACAGACGTAGGCCTAAAAATTCTGGAGGCGAACAGATATTATTTGGTGTAGAGAAAGTAATCGTACGCAAAATGAGTGAAAGGGGGATGATATGGAGCAGGATATATGATATTTATTGGGATATGTGAGAGCTTTACTGGAAAAATATATGTGCGAATATGTATAAAAAGCCTGGCTGCATGTTTTGCCATGTGTTTAATTGTAACCAATGTGTGTAGCTCCTACACTACTATACTAGCCTCTACAAAACACGACTTGATAGCTAGAATTACAAACTGTGCTCATATTGCAAAACCCTGTTTTTTGCCATGTCCTGTGAGTAAGTAAAAACCTCCTTGGTAGACTGAGCTTTCTCGCAGTGTTTTCCCGGGAGCCTTCCAGCTAGCATTTCTGTTTTGTCTTGCTTCAAAATCAACTTGCTTTCTCCTAGTAAAAGAAACGTTTTTGTATTGTTGTTTGAATCACAGCCAAAGAGTGAAAATAACCTTGAACAAACTTGCTTCAAAATCAACTTGCTTTCTCCTAGTAAAAGAAACGTTTTTGTATTGTTGTTTGAATCACAGCCAAAGAGTGAAAATTTTATTAACAAATTATTTATTTATTTTATTTTTCAATAGTTCCCTTTCTGAAAAAAGGAAACGACAACCCAATTTTTTTTAAATACGTAAAAAATATTTGTCACTGGGGCCAATCCATTTACTACCATTTTTTACTAATAACTTTGATCGCCATCCAGTATAAATAGGCTTTTTTCTATTAATTAAAAAATAAACAGTACAAATTTTAACAAACTCTGTAAAACCCCCGAGTATAAGGAAATTAAGAGTAGAAAACTTGTAATTTTCGAAAGAGTAAAAAGTTTTTTCTACAAGAATGGGTGACAGTGAGAGTACGGAGGCTCGTTGGAGAAACTACCAGCAATTGATTTGGACACAGCAGCAGATTCAGTTGCAGATTCAACAACAGCATCACCAACAACAGCAACATCCTCAACAACAACAGTTGCAAAGTAATGTTCTAACAAATTATTTACTAATTTTCCTTTAATTAAAAAAAGTAGTAATTTTCACGCTTGCTTGCCATAAAACTAGCATACATAATATATAACTTAGGTATACTTGTATATATTTTACCGGTTTTAATACTTGTACCACTTTGTGTTGTGGAACTTAACATGAAGTTGGGTTTTCTTATTTGGGTTACACAATTCACCCCCCGCAACTTACCTTTATTAATTGCAGATGAATTTAGTAACAATACATCATTTTATAATTCAAGGTAGACTCTAATGATACAAGATGTAGACAAAGTAAGCATACCAGGGGTCCAGTTCTTAAGAATTTGGGCTATGCAGACGGAAAACTAAATTACTAAATGGTTTCCGTCTCAATATTTGAACATCTTATTCACAGTTAAATGCACACTTGGTTTCAGTTGGGCTAGTCATGCAGAAAAAGCTTTTGCCAATGCATCATTTTTGAAATGTAATATTTCATGCTAAATCTTCATTTTACACTGAAGATCATGGCTTGATTAAATAATATGTTAGTATTTTACATTGGGATTTTACATAACATCGCAAATTTCTAAACTCAAAAAAGCTTTTTCATCTTAATTTTTTTTCAACTTTTCATTTTCAACTGCTTTGTCCAATGATAAATAGCATAATAGATAACTATTTCAATTACGTTATCGTTTGGCTTGATCAGTTTTTAATTTGCATACATGTAAATCTAGATAGGTATTTTAATTTCTTGGTTGGCCATTTAGCATAGTCCCTGTCCTTTCTTCCAATACAACATCCAAATTAGGTATTTCTTGTGTTTTTATTACTTTGCTACCAGCTGGAAGTAAATTAAGGTTTAAAAAGGGTAGTAAAACACATGCTATGTGCACCCCTCTCTCCTCTCCCAACCATAAATTCGATTATTCACAAGCTGAATTCTAGACTGGGAGATTATGGTAACGATAATTGACGTTATTTCACAGAGCTATTCAAATTAGAGACGCGCTCACTTCCTGCGCGGACAATAGTATTACTTTTAGCTCATGTGATGATCAGTATGATAATGATGATGAGGAAATATTCCAAACTAGGCGATTTTTAATATCACGCTAGATTTTCGTGGCATTGTTCTATCTCACTGGTGTGTATCATAAGTATGCTTGTTACTGAGTTTTTTAATCATAATAACAAATTTTTATCCATCTGGATTTCACGGCTTACTCATAAAACTGCATCAGGCAAGATAATCATCTTCTCTTGGATTGGATGGGAAAGATAAAAATTACATGTGACTTGAACATCAGTTTTGTCATACAACTCGGAGGCTCAAATATATTTATTTCAGACGTACCTAATCACAAGCAGTTAAATAGAACGATACTTTTTTAAGTCAGAGTTTACCATGTCAACACAAACGGGCATTTTGACAGGAAGGAATTTAGGCAATCAGCCATATCATTCAACCATTTTTACAAGTTGAAGGCTTTAGCATTTTTTTCATTTTAAATCTCTTCCCATCCAGATGGAGATTTGTTAGCGGTTGCAAATTTTCCCTTGCTACATCTTTTATGCAAATACATGCATACTATTAAAGTATTTCACAATCCCGATTAGCATAACTTAACCATACGGTGTAACGAATGTGATATACCTAAGTAAGCGCATAAAAGGCGAAAGGGCTATCATTCAGTTGACACAAAATATTGAAATCTTTTGACATCGCATCGAGACGATAGGGATTCTCAGGGTTTTTATGTATCTTACAAGATAGCAGCTGTGGCGCAAGATGAAATTATAAAAAAATTAAGATATTTCAGCTAACCGTATTTTAATCAAGCCAAATGACAATCTCTTGCTTTCTTTTCAGTTGTGAAATGTAGAATGAATTTGGAATTTGACGATTTTTATAAAATCCTTTACCCGTTATTTGTTAATAAGCTCCTAGTAATAATTATTACGGTTGCATGAACTTTAAGAGTTACAGATTAATCCCAGTATTAGCATCCTAACTTCAATATTATAGTGTAATCTGGGGTTTTAATCGAAATGCTTCCTAAAAAATGATGACATTAGGAAAAGACCTCTTGTACGAGGAGATAGTTTGGGTACAAGACAAATTACTTCCACTCTTGCCGGCTATTCATATTGCTATGCGCCTTCTTCATGCTCTCAAGGTCAAAAACAGTTTAAATCTGCACACAAACATATACACACTTGTTATCCTATCATAATAACCATTATGTGTAGATAGTGCAGTCATATTATTTATATAGCCTGCCCACACACACATACTAAAGTACCATGGATGATGAAATCAACTAAAAAAATAAACTAATCATTTTAGTTGACTTTTTAATGATAGAGCATTGAGTACGACAATGATTGTGTTGTATGTCTCCTCAAGTGGTGGAAATGGTGGTGTGGCATCTATTTTATCAACTTGGTAAACATGCTCCACCTTCGTCGACGTTCAACCTCCCGTTTTTTTCTCTGATAAAAAAACATTTAGTTCATTATAGCGTCAGTTTATGCATAGTAACAACTTTTACCCAGCTGCGCTCTCTAGTTAATACTTTTACTTTGTGTGTTGATGATGAAGATCTCTCTGGATTATCACAAGTTTGACTTTGACATTAACCAATCTGGACAAAGATAGTTTTATAGATAATTACGTTTTACTGGTGAAGTAAAACTTGCGCAATTTTTATAGAACAGGAGGAGCAAAAGGGGGTACGAAATAGTAAATGAAATGTAGACTACCCATTTTTCTCACATGTATTATTTCTTCCTTAAAAATAATAACTTGAAGCTGTTTACCTCATAATCATACAACTATAAGATTTAACTAAAAGATTGTTTACTTTCTCAAGAGAAGTTCAAAGGGTTGCACAACTTATTCTGTATTCAAACTAAGAGGAAATGCTATCATTGAGAGAGACAACGTATTATTTTATTAGAGACAAATTGAAAAATATTGATATGGCCTATTTCCGCACGTTTTTCCTCACACTGAGCTTGAGCTACGTGTTTTAGTGCGCGTCTATTTCTCTGAAAAACTGATATTGTCTGTCTATGCCATGATGATACCATTATTTTTCTTCAATTTATATTCCCATTGGGCAAGTTTTCGATTTTTAGAAGTATCTACGGTATTCGAGCCTCTTGCTCACTCCAGAAGCCATTTTGCTTTTATGAAGTTAATACATAGGTATGCATACAGTATAGTATCAGATTATCTTTAATACCTTGCAACACAAAAGCTCACTCTGGAATTTTGATGGAGGAAGTGCTTCATTGTACATTTATATCTATAAACCACCTTCTTATAAAACATGTATGCATATATTTTTTTCAAACAACGTAGCTATGTCCTCAGGTCGAAGGTCAAGGTGTTTGGGTCATTCCCTTCGTCATTCCCGTCATCGTCATTTTAAACAACGCTCATAATTTTTTAAAATTGTATCGTCGATCCTTGTACTACAGTGTCTCTTACTATAAGAAACTGCGCTCCGGGGGGTTTCGCAGCGGAAGCGAAACGCATAAGAAATGTACAACGGGCACCCCTAAAGCACGGAAAATGTATATGCTTACGTCCGCTGCAAAACCCCCCGGAGCGTAGTTTCTTACAGTATCAGACACTGTATCCACCATTATCATAATATGTGTGTACATGTACCACTCACTCTTGAAGAGTGGGTGCAAATTGTACCTACTCTTGAATGATAATGATAATGTTATCAAGTTTAGTTTCTCATAAAAAATGATTCATAATAGTGTATTCTTCTGTAAAATCCATATCTCAGCAAAGAATAAAAACACAGAATTGTAATTCATTCAGTTTCAATATTAACCAAGTCATATTCCCATATTTATAATTTTATTTTATTCATTTCAGTTAATGCAATTGTTATACCTTTATGTAAGCGTGAAAGTGTATATTGTACTATAAGGCTTTTTTCTGGAGAAATGTTTAGGCACCTGGATATACAAGAATTTGTACATAGACGCATACAAACATGCATAAAAGTACTGTCATATAGCTAAACTGGTAACTGCGTACTCGCGTTACCTACAAAATACGCATGCAAAATCTGAACAAGGCGTCATAATGTATTCTCCTGGTACACTTTTACCGACTCCTCTCATCTCTCATCTTTGCTTCTTCTCGACTCTCATTGATTCCATCATTTTTTAATACAAATGCTACCTTACTCACTTAATAACTAATGCCTATGTGCTCAATGCCTCATGATGACGATGATAATGGCAAAAGTACATTGAAAAACTCTTACATTTTTTTTTGTGCATGAGACGCCGTGAGAACCAGACACCCTAAGTACTTGACGCATATACAGCGTAGTAATAATAGCTTATGTGAAAACCAGTCTCAGTTTTTATATACTTTTTTACTTCTTTTTCGTGTGTTGCAGATGACCTTGAGTTTTTGTTTAAGAAGTAAGTAAGTAAGTTACTTTGTCATTGTGGTAGGCCTTTTAGAGGGTAAAAAGAAGGAATGAGACAGGTTTTATGCTAGTAAGGTACCAGATATACACCTTAATTGTACATAGCCTATTTATATTTATACTGATTTCCCCAATGTGTTAAAAGAACGAATGTGGTATTATGACATACTACTACTATTACTATTGTTATTGATATTATAAACTATATAAAATAATATTATCGATTATGCCAAAATGTCGACGACGGGGACGGGATGGATATGGAGAACCTAACGAAATAGTGTTTTTTGTTATACATTTCATATTATGCATAAAATATTCTGTCGAGGTGTGTATCTTTGTAGCTAGGCCTGCTGTTTTGTCTCGATGGTTTATGGCTTCACACCATTTTCCAATTACGTTTTTTATCTGACTGATATGATGATTACTATTATTTTCAATGTACTCACGATGCTTATGGAGAAAATAGAGTGGGTTATAAGATGAGCAACTTGATGATATATACATATATGTGGGTATAGCACAGTCCCATTAGCAACTTGATTTGATCAGCATTATAAACTACTCAATAGTCTGGAATGATTGATTACCTGTTTTTTTGTTAACCCATACTTATAGCATAATATGCGCATATTTGTATGCATATATAAAATAGTAATATTAAAAGTGATGATAACAATAAGGACTTAGTGTCCTCTGGGTGTTTTTGTATACGAGCAATTTTATTTCACAGGTATTATAGTAGAGCTGCTCATGTCAAAAGTAATAGAGCAAAGGAACGTGTAACACGCAATGTCACTGTGCATTGAAAAATGATGATGGTTTTGATGTGACGTCTGATATCTGCTGTCTGTCTGAGAGTAGGGGTGAAGTATTATTTTACCGACTTATTGAACGTAGTCATTCATAGATTATAAAATGCTTTTTGGGGAAAACCTGAGAATATGGTGTAATTAGCGTTTTTTTGGAATGAAGAATAAATATGAAGCATTGGTTAGTCCATAAGACATACATACACTCAAATAATACAGATATGGCTGAAGTTGATAGATAAATTAGTGAAATATCCAGTAAAGCTTGATTTGACATGGAGGCGTGTGTGTGCTTTTGACAAAATTTCAAAATACTTTTCAAATTGTCAAATGAAACTTTTTTCCAGTATTAAGGTTAAAAGTGGAGCAGAAGCAACACGTGGCAAAAGGTACGCTGTATCCAAACCATTTTCAGTTTGTTGAAACGGGTCAAAGTTCAATGGTTGGAATAATGAGATATTTGTTTTTTATCAGTTGCACAATACCACTTCTCTCATGGTTGTCACGTTATTCAAAATATCCGTCTATCATAAACCGAAAACCTCTTGACTATTTTTTTGATGACTGGGAATAATAGGGTTTTCACTGCAAACACAATTTTTGTTATTGCACGAGTTTGATCCATGTGGATTATGAAAATGATTGACTATTTATTTATTGAATATATGATTATTTAGGTGTTGGTTACGATAGTCTCTAGATTGTATAGATAGATTTCAGCTTGACTTTTAAGAAGTATTCAAATCCTGACTGGCGATTGTTGAATGATTATTTCCCTTGTTTGCCTATAAAGTAAAATTGTTTAGAAACAGTTGTAGTTTGTCACAAAAGCACAACAACGACCATGTAAAATTTATGATGGGTTATAGCAGACGTTCCCCTTAATCTCTCGCAATAAGAACGTTGTTGAAAGTAATCGATAAATAATTTATTTATTTATAGCATCATGAGAAAACTGAAAAGATCACAGGAGCAGCTTGAAGAATATCATTAATTTGGATGATGAATACAATGTAAATACTAGTCGGCACAATACAGTAAATACACACACTAAGTATGCTTGACATATTACAGCAGTAACTTTGGGAGTAATCACAAAGTGAATGGAATGAAATCTGAGGAGATGACGATAGCATAAAATGTAGTTGTAAAGTTGAGCACGCAACTCCAGAACGACTTTCCAGGAATCAGCATAAATAAATCAAAAGTATGTTTGTCAAGAGAGGAGCGAGAGAGAACATTCTTCATTTTCTTCTGGAGCATTCCAGAAAGCCTTTTGGGATATGTTGAAATTCTTGCCATGTTATAACGAATCTGATGTTGCAAGTCAAACGAACATAATTTTTTGGGGGAATATGGGGCACACACACGGTTTATTTGGAGAAAGAAGCTGGGAGCAATGAGCAACGCAATAGCAAATGTTTGGATCCTTCCAGCGCTTCCAGTGACGTCCCAATTCGTTTACAGACATATACATATTAAAATACGTATATTTTACATTAAAACATCTAAGTTAAAAGCATATGTATAAAAGTTGAAGCTGCGGAGGAGCTGATCTGTCTTGTAATTTTACATGTTCTGACAGCATTGTTGGTTCTTTCATACAATATAAAAAATATATATATCTGGATTGCACATTGTTTGCCTATATTTGATCCTTGCGTGTGTCTCCTTTTATCACTTTTTTTAAAAGTGTCCAAAAACAAGCAAAATACACACACGCACACACACCTCGCCTGCCTTTTTTTTCATGATATCTGTTATGAAGTGGCAGTGATAGGACGTTCATGATAGTCTCTGGTCACAATACCACTAAATTATACACCTTTTATAAAGTACCTACTCAAAAGCAGTTTATTCTTTACCGACGTCATGTCATTAATAGCTCGTTTTCGTCCGAGTGAGTGGCAGTAGAGCGGGTTCTAGTACAATTGTAAAACGCCTAATAAATTATACCCAAGCGATACACACCACACGATGCATTCCATATTTTATGCATATCATGAAGATTATCATCGTAATAATCACATCATCACGTCGCGTAACTTGATTCTTTCCAGTTTTTACTGTGCCCTTTTCCAAAAAAAAAATGTTGATTTTCATGCCAACCTTATGCTAATATGGATGGATAACTGGAATGAATCAAGTCAAATTAAGATACTGTTGTAGACCTTACAGATTTACTGAGATCATCTTAAACCTTAAATACACACACAAACACATACCTACATATAAATATTAAGATGACATAATAACGACAAAGCATGTAATCTATGGCTGCAAAAAATACGTA
>JAHZNG010000516.1:0-20147 GCA_027744375.1 Orchesellides sinensis
ATTCCTGCATATAAGAGTCTAAAGTTGCCAGTTCTGTTCTGAGTAAAGATTGCTATCGGCCGGTACAATATTACAGTATTACACTCTACCACAATACCACCACGTTGTCTTGTCATCTCATCAAGAGAGTATTGCTATATCTTTTATACAACCAGTCAAAAGTCTTGTAGTTTAAAAAACCACCAAAAAGTGTCATGCAAATTTTATATTTTCGTTGGTAATAAACAGGATATTTATTTTACAACAAAACGTGCTACAATATTTTTGTCACATTTGCACCATAAAATATAATATTCAGTTGAGAGACAAGTTATTTATTTATATGAGGAGATGTGGTAGTAAACTCTTGTAAAATATGGTGTAGTTTTCTGGTATATTTTATATCTCACAAGTTGGCATGCATGCATCTTTAGGGCAATATGGAATGATGTGGACGGGTGATTGCCATTTTTACGAGTCCGTTGACAACCTAACCAACTGTATTACTTGCAGATATGCAAGCTATGGTATAATGTCATTTAAGTATTATTACTACATGACACATGCACATTTCTGCTTTAAATGCATACTATTATTATAGTGTTTTCTTTTAAATTTATGGAGACAGTTTGAATGGGAAAGAAAATAGGTGTCATATTATCGCATTTCAACAAACCAACAACTGCAACAATGACAAGAAGTGTAAAACCTACTTTCATGAGAATGAAAAGTGTGGTATTATGTTACAGGAGCTTTGAGTTTTTTAAATCCTCTTTATTATAAACTTGCTGGCTCCTTTGCCTTGGCTGAGACTGCATTTAATAATTGGACGTTTATTTCAACAGTCTAAAAAGACGTTTGTCCTTTTGGTCTGGTGACAATCTCATTAGTACAGTTTAGCTTTGTGTAACAAAGTGTCAACAGACAAAGTGCAGCATTCGCATAGCAAAAAATATTGCGGATTTTTTTTGTAATGAAAGGGCTACCTGATATTTAAGTAAAAAATCTCAAAAGTTGTTTCTAATATTAATCGATCAAGATTGTGATGTGAGTCGTGATCGACATGCGAGATTACAAAAGATTAATTCACCGATACCTTCGGATTATATTTTTAACATGTCTTAATCGATATCAAACTGGTCAAGCCGGATTGGAATTTTAATTAACGTTGCTGGTTTTAGAAAAACTGAGAAAAAATGCTGTTAAATTTTGGATCTAACATCATGTTTTTTAATTTTTTTCAGGTATTTGCATGAGGAAGCTGCAGCAGTGCCAGGACAGGTATACGATTAATTTTATATTCGTAATTGCAAGAGACAGATATCAAAGAACCACTGTACCAGTCTGAAAATAAAAACTTGAAGTCTACAAAAATACTCTGATGCAAATGAAGTGACGGACAAGAACTTTTTATGTGGGAATATATTAACTGATCAAGATAATGGTAATAGCATCACAGATGATTTTAATATACCATTATCTTAAAATGAATACATAAAGCATTTAAAGTTTGGTGAAGATAATGACTGTCTGATCTGATAATGGTGATACGTTGGTTTCATACGGGTTTTAAAGATCAGCAGTGTTAAAATATCATCATCATACATATACACTGCGGTCATTAGCGTCAGGAAGTTTTTCTGCTCTTGACACTAATTTTTCATGGAAGAAGGCCAAAAAGTCAAGTTGTGAACACAACGCCGGCGATATGCTAAGCTGAGCTGGAAAGACAGGGAAAATTATGGAAATTGCTTGAATGCGATTCTGGTATATGCTTCCCATAACAAAGACATTATTTTCTCGTGAAGGAAATCCAACACCTTTGGAGAGAAAAACGGTTTGGGCCTGACACTGCCATTTCCTTAGAAAAACTATACTGACTGACAAGAATATCCGTTTTATGCAAGAATCTCATCATCAAATCAACTTTGCCATCAAATAAAACAGGAAAGAGTGTGATGATAACATCTTCCAAGACACCGGGTACAGGAAGACGTTAATAAGAAGTCATTACCATCAGAATCACCATTCGCGTGCGTGGCTCAAGTAAGTGGCAGTAGTGGCACATAAAACGCATCCTAATAAAGAGCATCATCAAAACATAACGCAAAAACGAGCAAAAAATCCTATCTCGTCGCTTCCTAGTAAAAACGACAGTCCCATTTTACCAAAAGAAGAAAGAGACTCTAGAAGAGAGAGAGAGAGAAAAGGAAAGCAGGAAACCACTTTTTAAAATATCTCTAAAAATAAGGATACATAGACAGAATCCTGCTGGCATCGACTCAGCGTAAGGACAGAAGAGAGAGTATTGGTCTGCGGTAGTCAGTCACTTTCCTCTTGGGATTTTCATTGATATCTGACTTTCTCCTTTTTCCTTCTTGTCGTTGAGAATGACAAAGTGAAAGCTGTTTTTACGGAAGTATACATACGCATACTCCAACATACTCTTTATTCATACGGATAGATTTTTTCATCCAGTCACTCAGCTAGAAAAATTCTTGAGAAGAAAACACTCTCCATTTTTACTTATTCTTCCAGTGCAAGTGACTAGGACAGAGTGGAGGACGATCTTAGAGAGAAAGAGAGATCATCAAACTGAAAATCAAATAGGCAACTGTATTTCCTTTCTCTTCCTAAAAAAGGAAAGCAAGTGAGGTGGAAATAAAAACCAAGAAAAATCTATACCGATTTTTGTTCTCAAAGGGTCTGGCTAGCTCTCTCTTTTAAGTCTTCGTCTCGAATGTCTTTTTTGTTGGAATTGGAGAAAGAAAGTGTGTGCCAGTCAGTGCGTGTGTGTCTCTTTGATGTTTGAGTGGAGTTTCGGTGGCGTCGCCGGTCTCAACTGTGTGGAGCTGTCACCTGTTATCTCCTCGTAAAGGCCGATATTATTGCCAATACACTCTGTCATTCAAAGTGTAATAAAAAGAAGAGGTTTTTTTGTGAATAAAAAATACGAGAACATGTGTATCGTAAAATCTTAACGGAGTTTTTGTACATTATGTACTATAGACGTTTTATTGAAAATGTAAAAATAAATAGTGTCTCGTGTGTAAAGTGAAATATGTGCGTTTTTAAAAATTTGAATTTAGTAATTGACTGAATAATTAACAACTTTTTAATAAAAAAAGGTTATCAAGATACTATCTTTAAACCAGGAAAAAACCCGTGGGACGTGTGATCACTTTTGAAACAGGTAAGACCAAATTTTGCATCTTTTGAAACGTTAAGCGCCGCTATTATGCTTTTTTAAAAGAGTACTGCATTGACTACGCAATAGATATGCCGAAGTCGCTAAGTACGATGGTATAGATAGTTAAATTGTATGCAAAGTAAACTGAACAATGTTTTTGATAATTCCACCGATTTAAAAATATTTGGAGCATATAAAAAACCGACTTTCTTAATAATACGAAATTACACTCACCAGCGTCACGCTCACAGTTTTTTTCCTCCACCACGCACATTTATGCAAAGCGCAGGTACAACATTTGCCGTGCTAAACACATACCTTTAAAAACGGGGGAAAAAACTTTTTTGTTGAAAATTTCCCCATAAATAAATTTTCTTAAAAAATAATATCATCTCCCACCATTCTTTCTTCTCAGAATAACATATGTTATTTTGCTTCTGCTGGTGGGGCTCAATAAATAGTGGAATGTCCGCACAAATATTGCGGTTCTCCTTTAGTTTCATAACATTTGTGCATCCCACGCGCTTCCTTATGTATATAGGTAGAGAGAAAGCTACGGGTAAAAAATTGTAAGTGAAAGTAATTTTGTAATCTTATGCATTAGTTTTCAAGACTCCATGTGTGGTACTGCTACCAGCATAAGTGAAAACTGGGACATCGTCACGGGGGCCCGTAGAAAATATACTGCGAGCAAGCATAAGCATTCCTTTTTACCGTCTTTGTTTTTCGTATTCACATGTGCTCCTCTCTTGTACAACAGCCTATCCGCATACATGATAAAACAATGATGTTATAATGCTGTAACTTTCTCCAAGCATATAAGACAGTACAGCGTATACTTTTTTATTCTTAAGTTTCAACTTTTTCCAGGATTGTACAGGACAAGGAGTGCAATGAGAAAGTTGAAAAAAGTTTTGACATAGGAAGATCTTGTAGGTGGTCTAATATTAAATGGAGATGGCATTGTCTTTCTGCTTTAGCGAAATACTGTACAAGATTACTGCGTAAGGTTTTTTATTCTGTAGAAAATGAACAAATGCATGTACGGATGCTGTGTATGTTTAAGATTAAATGAAAAAGACTGCTGAAAGCTTGTTTTCTATCATTTTAGTAAATGTTCTCTCTCTTCATTTTCATTTTAAATTCCAGGGTGAAAAAGAAAGTCAAACGATTTAGAGAAGAGTGGAATATACGGGTCGGTTCATTGCCACATTTCTATCCTTTCTTCTTATCTGCTACCTTACCGTAGCAAACGGGTTTATTCTTTTGTTGGCCGAAAAAATTCAACAGGAAAAAAGTTTAAATGTGTACATAAAAAACAAGTCGAACTGAGCCAGTATCATCGTCTCGAAAGAATGTATATATATATATATCGGATTCTTAGATTATTTGAATCAAACAAAGAGGAGAAAAGAGAAAGTTGAAGAAAACATACTTTTTTTACGAGTTGCTCAACATCTTGAGAAGAGTCAACTTGCTTTTATCCGTTGTCGGTTTGATTTGCTTTGTTATGTATATTCACAATTCACAATCTGAACATCTTGTCTTCCTTTTCGTAGGAATTGGTACAAAGAAAAGGTTCACTTCAAAAAGTGTTTCTTTATCGCGTAGATTGCCTTCAGCTTGCAAAAAATTGGCCTCCAGCGTCAAAAGTCAGTCAATCTAAAAATTCAACTGTGTGAGAAAGAGGAAACTGATCAAATATGGCATGGGTTGCTTGTGGAAGACAGTAGTGCTTCCGGAAGTGAGTTTTTTATTTGTATGTATGCGCATACATTAGGATACTTTTTATTGGTGTGAGACTGTTCCCTTGATTCTTGATCTACTTTCCTTGTTCCAGCTTATTTGCTCTCTTTTGTTTGCAATATGTGCAGAAACTCAAAATGTATGTTTTCCCTTCGTTCTCTATGCCCAAACGTAAATCTGAACAAACAGATTATTTAACATATAATATTTTTTATCTGAAGAAACAAAGAATGAAACTTTTCTTGTTACATTTTGTACGCTTGTACCATTCACATATTCTACATATCTAATCTTATAGTTCTCCAGCTGTTGCTCAATTCCTTTTTGCAAAAAATACTTTCTGATTTGATCCAACTGGAAATCCGAAGCTGTAACATAATGGAGAAAGTAAACAAGATAAAAATTATGTTAAGAGAAATTTTTCGCAGAAGAAAAACATTTCTGAGAAGAATGAATGAGGCAAATACTCTGGAAAGAGAGTATCATGTCTGCGGGCTTTAAAAAATCTCAAAAGTTTGGCGAAATTGGGCCATTTTTATGTTTACTTCAATTGAAAGTTGTGCTAAGCTTAGATAGATCTCTGGATTTGACTTTTCTCTTTAACCTGCTTACACCAGAAAAATGTCGTCTTCACAGGCGTATTATTGAATAAGATTTCTCTCTTTTATTCTTGTAAATTAGAGAGGATACTATTTTCACTTGACATAATAGCCAAAAAACAAGCCTTTGTCTATCTTATTTAATTCCCGGAAAAATTTCTTTAGTTAAAAGGAAAATCCCTTTTGGTTATCTCTTTCAGTCAGTCAGTTGAGTAGTGAACCATCATGTCGAGCCGTCTTCTACTTAAATTTTATAAAAAGAAAAACTTTAAAATCCTACCCCTTGAGCAATTATGTGACCCCACACATACATAATACACGTACATCACTATAAAGGACATACATCTTGTATACAAAAGCAAAGAAAAAGTGATTCCTGAAAAGAAATAAGAAAAAAGTTGTCTAACCCAGTGCTAAACTACTTTCTTTTTCTTTTCACTACTGAGGCAAGATAAAAAATTGGTTGGAAGTATTCTCATCTTCTTCAACTTGTTTCAATGTTTCAACTTTTTGGCACGAAATCAGCCAGCAGCATAATATCCTATATGTAAAGGATAGAGGATATGTTGATGCATCTCTTGGTTTCGGACATGTTGATGCCTGCATATAAAAGGAAAAGAGGCTTGCCTGTATTATTCACTAACAATAACTTTGTATTATCTTGTACACTTTCACTTTTATTTTCTCAAGAAGGAGAGAAAAGGAAAAAGAAGGATCCGAGTCGCCTTTCAATTTTTGAAGAGGGTAAAAAGAAAAGTGAAGTGGAGGAAGAGGGACGCCGCGGACGTTTGATAGTTTGCATGGACGGCTTTTTATATTCCTTAATGGTTTCCAAGAAAAATAGGAAAGGAAAGATGCTCTACTTCCTTTCAAAAATTTACTTTCTTCTGGCATTTTTGGGTTCATAATATAAGAACATGTATGTCAAAAAAGAAAGCAGGAGGGATACACAGTTTGCTATTGGCATCGATCTCCTCCTTCGAGTTTTCTTAAAACTTGACATGATAAATTTTTCATCCTTTTGACCTGATCCCTCGCTTCCGGAAGACAAAGTGCACCAGGAGAAAGTTGAGATGCAGTGATGCATACATAAAAGCAAACATTTTCAATGATTACATTAAATGTCACGTCATTTCATGTTAAACTTTCTTTTCGCCAAACACTAATTTTATATTCTATTGCATAATAACATAACCCATGCCAGGAATTCCCTCCACGTTTTTGCTCAGACACGATAGCATTAGTTATTCATGGATATTGATATTGGAATAATGTAACGGTAACACACATGGCAGAAAATACTCTGGAGGAAACTTTCCTTTTGGAGAAAACACGAGCTTGCAATGTTATTATCACCCGTAAAGACACTGCTCGAGTACCTTATAAAAGACATTGTAACAAACATTTTAGTATTATTATTATGGAGAAGAGTGAGTGAGTGGTGACATGCAAATCCCACTTTTTATTGCTCATCTCTACGGACGTGTGTGTTTTGTGAGTGTGCATTTGCATCAATATCCATTACAATACAAAATCCCACTTGACTTGACAAAAAGAAAGAAGGACGAAAAAATGGAGACTTCTCTCTAGGTTGTTTTCAACTACTTCAGAGCTAAAGTTTGGCAGAGAAAACAATGTTTATTCTCGTTGAGATCAGATTACTACTCTCAGGATATTGCCTTTTGTTTCTGGCATTCTTAAGATTTTGGCAACGGAAAAGGCTTATAAACTTTTTGGCTTGTTGTGCTACTGGATGCTTGTGACATTTTTTTGTTTGGCTCTCTCTAGTATTGCACTGCAAGAAAAAACAAGAGGAGCATTGTAATATGATGATGCATTATGCATTATATTGGTGTATTTTTGTCTTATAGACTGAGCAGTATAGCATCTATAAATATTCGTGGATAGTCCGAAAATGCACGGTTAAAAAAATTAAAACTATGCTCTCAAGACTAGTAATATGTTTTCATCCTTTTCAAGCATTTTGTGCTTCTGTTCTTTTCTTTTAGCAATTATGGCAGCGACAACGTGTAGAATACATTTATAACTGCCAACTGCTTATATAATCATGGATTAACTAACATACTAGCACAATTACAATTTTTAGCATTAAAAACCACATAAATTAAACATTGACGACAGTCGATAAAGATGAACTGGTGCAATGAAGTCTTATCATGAGTTATGAACCACTGGCATACAAAAACCTGGTTTTCATATTATGACTTTAAGCCAATTTAAAATTAAAATCGTGGCTGATGTAAATCCACTTTCAAATGTATCCTTCATTATATTTGACAGAATAAACAAGAGGAAACAATTGTTTACATTTTAATTCCTCTTTGTTTGTCCTCATGATCATCATCACATGTAAAATAGCTATTTAGCTTACGCGTACTGCATATAGCATAGTATATTTACCTCTATATCCACTTTCAAATGAATCCTTCATTATATTTGACAGAATAAACAAGAGGAAACAATTGTTTACATTTTAATTCCTCTTTGTTTGTCCTCATGATCATCATCACATGTAAAATAGCTATTTAGCTTACGTGTACTGCATATAGCATAGTAGTATATTTACCTCTATTGTGTTTTTCACTGCCATGCCACAGGGTTGTTTTGTAAATATCACCATCGTCATCTTGTCTGCTTATTGTTTCCATCATCACATCAACCGCATCATCATCGTCATCAAATGCATACATAAATTCTTATTATCATCATGAGAATGCTGATGATGGTTATTAATGCGCTCACTTCATTGTTACTCTGTTACATGTGCTTAAAATTTCATTTTGCTCTTATCTTTCGTCGTTTGGTTTGGTGTTGCATTGAGTATATGTTATTGCTGGCTCCACAATAATAACGATTCTTATGATTATCAAAGTCATGTTTCACTCTCCTTGTGAGTCCAATAATATTTCAGTTTGTGTGTATTGTTTGAATTTATACATTCGTGATTAGGGATAATAATGGCAGTATTTGTGAAGTAATTGCAACGATGATGGTGTGGTTGTTGGTTGTGAATTTCGTCCCGTAAACAAAGAAAGTATATGAAGCGGAGCGTGACGGAAAGAAATGTTTAATAATAATCATCGTGCTGATGATAATAATGATTTTTGATGATGTCTGTAATGATGGTGGGGGTACTCGGGAGAAAGATGTCGAGTAAATAACTTTAATCTATTTACTGTTCTTATTTTCTTCAATTTCGGGGTTTGTAAACAAAGGTGCTAGTTTATCGAAGGAATATTAAAAATTTCACTTGGAAGAATGTATCTGTGTTAATCTGCACGCTGTTACGATGTAATTTTATAGTACAATAGCTTTGATAGTAGAGAAGGTAAATCATCCGGTGGCTTGAAAGGATAATGTTGCATCATCGCTGAGGAAGCATACTCCAATGTTTTCAAACTTTGGAAGTACATTTTTTCAGTCTCTATCTTCAGTACGAACAACTGTCCCTTAATAACATGAAATGACAGTGATTTGCTTGCCCTTGCCACGATTTTCATCAAATAGGTATGCGTGTGCTCTGCAACTATTACATTAAACAATTCAACTTGTTTTTTGAAGCTTTAAAATATTCAGATAAGATAAACCACTGCATGATTATGCATGCCCCGCGATGAGATGATATCAAAGCAGGAAATGCTCAGTCTCTTGTTGTGTATGTACATATACATATATCTAATGAAGTAGAGCTTTGCTGTGTGCATGTGCATAATATGGTGATGCCTTCCAGGTAAAAACAGTATCGCATGAACAATCAGAGTCAGACGGAGGAATGGTTGCTATATTCCAAAGAAAAAAATCATGTCTACTCTAGTCTCTGTCTGTTCCATGCACGCAATCAATTCAAAAGAACTGAAGATATTTATTCCGTCATGCTTGTTCCCAATAAATAGAGTAGAGATAGTAGAGAATGCTTTTGATACAATGCACACTAAACTACATACTACAAACATATTTTTATGTTCGTTTTTGTCTTCGATCGTCTCGGTCTGAAAAAAAATGAGTTGAAATGACTGACGGATGTTTACAAGGAACATGGTCGATTAATAAATGTGATGTGATGTTGACCACTAAACAAGAGAATAGCATTTTGGAAGCAGAAGGAAAAAACGAATCTCCGCTGGCGTGCAAGAAATAAAGTGAATCTCAAACCTTCAACTCAATCACGACGACCTGAAAACATGCTAGGATGATGATGATAAAGCCACAAGCCTGTGCTGGAATGTCTTTTGTCTATTCTATCCCTTACCCTTTACCTGAGCATGGGAATAAATGAAGTTTAGCTATTGTTAATTCGTTCGAAAAGCATTACATCAATGTACAGATGGCTTGATTGCTTGCTTGATGTATGTATTTTATTTTAACCGTATCAATGAGAAGAGAAAGTAATGAGCAGAATGGATGAAAAACGACAGGTGATGTGATGTTGATGGACCTTGTAACATGTCGGTCCAGTTCAAATTGAACGTACAATAAGATGAATGCCAGTTAATTAAAGGCGTACAGAAAGTAGGTAAGGATTGGATCTGCACGCTTTTACATGTTTGTGTGTACCTGCCCGCCTGTGTCCACCCCTCATCACAGATCACAGTTGTCCCATTGAATTAAGCGTAATTACAGATAATAAAGGGGAATGGAGGTGACATTACATTAAATTAATTACATGAGATTGATCGCCGTGAATGGTACAAAATAGCGAAAGGCTTACAAAATGGCAATAACGCTTAGGTAAGTATATCCTTAATAGGCACCTGAGTATATTGCATTGCCTAATTCAAAAGGCAAGCCCGAAGCATGATGAAATGATCATCTGATCTTGATGACTTTTTTGAATGATGTTGCTTTAATGCTAATGGAAAACTTCTCTTTGAGACAGTAAAAAGTTCCGGGTCGTTTATTACCTTGTTGTCCTCCATGCTCAAGTAATCATGGTCATTATCATCATGAAAGTTATAGGTCGGGTGTTTCCAGTTCAAAGTTCCTTTGTTTGCCTTGCTTTGTATTTGCAGACACTCTGAATAAAGAGTTATACTGATGTGCTATCACAATTAAGCATTGCATTTCAATACATCGAATTCAAACATTTAAGAGTTCTACTTTTTTGCGTAATGATAATTATTTACCAATTTTCCAGTTGGAAATGCGAAAGGTTGTACATGTATAAAAAAAGTGACATGACATGGATTCTATACTCCGAGGATGGTATTACTGCTGATGAGTATAACTACATAAACTAGACTGAGGGCTTTTTGGACTAGACCAGCTAAAGTGGTTCTATTGATTTTTAATGAAGCCATGCAATGTCCCATGCCCAGTCGCATTATTGTCCACACATGAAAAAGAACAAAAGTCCTTTTACTTTCGCTGTGTATATCCTTCTGGTCATTTGCGTGTGTATGTGCTATATTATGTTGCTTGATGTTCAGCCTTTTTGTGTGTGACGTGACGTAAGCCTTTTGTGTATGTCGTTATCATCATCACAAATGGTATTATACTCCAGCAGCATAGCTTGATCCCTTCTCATGTCTACATTATTATGTCCATTCTACCAAACAAAAGGATAAAAACAGAGTTGAAAACTTTTTCCTTTTGTTTTCTCCACCTTTTTTGTACTTCCAAACCGAGAGCATTTGTAAACTTTTACTTTGGTCAGCAGAAAATCCTACTGCTGCTGGTGTTATGTATTAATGTGGGATTTCAAAAGAGCAAACATAGGTTTTTGAACGGGTGCAACGTAATGTGAGAGATAATCACATGGTATATTATAGCCAAAGTGGACGTTCGTGATTGCTTTCAATTTTTTCTGTCGGACAGGCACCTACATAGCTTATAATTTTTTTTTGCTATAAGGGACACATGCCATATTATTGTGGTGACATGGTGTGGCGTAAGTGTCATTTCCATGTCATGATGAAATACTAATGCAAGGTTTTCATTTTTGCCAACTGCTGGTTTCTTCATGGTTGATTGCACGTTTTGCGAGAGACACGTGATCAAAAAGTTTGTTATAAATTAAGGATACTTTATGAACTGACAGCATTGGCTATTATAAATTTTCATCTGTGTTCTTACGTAGGTAATGCTATATTGCAGTTACGATTAGTTTTCAATCATGTCACACAACAATTTGCTATCAAATTATATGGGAAAAGTAAAAAATCCAAAGTAGACACAAATTTCGGCAAATGCATGTAAATTCCATTAGTAAAAAAGGCAATTTGCCAAAGTTAATATTACAAATGACTAAAATTAAGCATTGATTATTGTATTTTCGATGAAAAGTACACTTTACTTCTGTCATAAGCCATTTCAATTGGAAAGTGGAAACCTGGCCTTTAACTTTAATATTATTATTCCACCGATTTTCCAGCACTTCCTTGTTTGACCGTCTTTCTTGGATAAAAAAAGATATGGATTCCCTTACACTAAAAAGCGATTAGCGGACAAGCAAACAGGAAAATTGGACAAGAAAAATAAAAGTGCTGGCAAGAAGAGAGGCACTCTATTAAATAAGGATTATGGTTTACTATGTGTAGCAACAATGCAATAAACTTAATTTATCCTTTCTTTAGTCCATTGCACGTCTTTGTATTATACATTGTCATAGTCATTAGAACTACAACACACGAACAACAAAAGAAGACCAGGGCGACAACCGGCAAAAATCAGCTTAGTCAAGGGAAATCCAAGCCAACGTCTTGGACATTTGGCTTAATAAGTCCGTCTTGTTTCTTTGAAGTCTGAGTTAGTATTAACCCAAAGATTTATTACCTTCTTGTCCTGACGTATGTATAGCCAGGAGCTGTTTTAGTAGCAATATATGCAATCCACAACATAAAAAATATAGAAAGACGATAGATTTGTCTTATTTTTTGTGCGTGTACGCACAAATAAGGTTTTCCTGTTTGGCAATAATATCATTTCACTTAAGGAAGCGAAACCAGTCTTGGAATAGTACGCATGAGGAGAAAATTTCTCTCTCTTCTTTTCTGTCAATGTGGTTTGGTTTTCTGGTCTGGTGTCTGGCTTTTAGCTTTTTTATTCTTTCTTTGAACCCTGCCAGCTAAGTAGGAAAGGAACAATGGATTTTGACAATGATAAACTTTATGTATTACCAATTTTCTTCTATACACACNTTGAACCCTGCCAGCTAAGTAGGAAAGGAACAATGGATTTTGACAATGATAAACTTTATGTATTACCAATTTTCTTCTATACACACGCACAATACAGTTCTTCAGCCATGCTGCCGGCTCAATTTCCACTTCTTTCTCAATTTTGAGAACAATATGGAATCTGGTATATATGGTTGGTGTGTTTAAGAAAGGAGAGAAAATAAGTCACATCTTCTCTTTTGTCTGCTTGATTGAGAGTTATTGAAGATCTATACCAAACTTTTTTCTTGGCAATCTGAGTTTCTTTTTTGCTGTGCAGAAATTTGATCGAATTTGAAAAAATGCGTTTCGATCATATCCATGACCGGAGGTAAGTCGAGGAAGTGTATACGTGGGTATGTATGTATTAGTCACCCTCTGCTGCTGCTGTCTCCAGATTTTTTTCTGTGCTGGATGTAATTTACTTCAATTCCACTTGTGCTGAACACTTAAGGAAGACGAAGAAAACATTCCACATGTTTTGCAACACACGCCTATCAGCTTCAGAGCTTAATTATCAACAGCCAACAACAACACGACACGACATACAACTTTCTTGTTGCTTCTTAGTATTTCCTATCCAGAGGCATGGAAAGTTTTATTGGACGTGCGTTTGGAGGAGTCCGTTGCCCGGAGAAGTAGTCGACTAGGAAAGTTTTTCCTATCCTGGGGAAAAAAGACGGATGTTGTGTTGCATGGGAGTTGGAGGATGATGGAAAATATTTTCCTGCTGGAGAAGAGGGGATTTTTTTGTAACTTTTATATAGTAGCTTATATTTTACAGTAAAACATTTACTCCGCCATGCACGCGGCTCTCATCATCAGCTCAAGTCAGATGAGATCTCTTGAAGAAACTTTTTAGCAAGAAAATTTCTCCAGTGGATGTACTGGAAGGAGCAACCCACACATATTTCTTTATTGTATCTATATGTTTATGCTTTTATATATGAGTAAAGTGCAGGATTTTGATTTTTTCAGAAGTTCCTTCCCTGTAATTTACTTAAAAAGCGAAAGACAGCGGCGGTGGTGGTGTGCCAAGCTGCATACATGGGGTAGGCATATAAGCCAGAAGTTGTATTCAGTTTTAAAGGCAATAATAGGAGAATAGGGCTGAGGCTGAGTGAGCAAATTGAATCAAGAGAGATCCTTTTTTACTGGAAAATCCTCCTCGCATTTCTCTCTCTAATTTATACTCATATGATGATGGTATTTACTGTGGTGGTGGCTTCCATGAAGCTTGTTTTTCAACTTCTTTTCTTTCAGTCTGAGGCTTTTTATATAAAATAAGTATAAACAAGTTTTACAAAGAGGAGACCCAAAGTTTGAAATCAAGGCTTATTTACAAAGCTAAATGAATATGGAGGATATATATGATGCTTTGTATTATGTTTATGGGCCAAAAAAACTTTTTACTTTTTATGTGTACGTGTAGGTAAGCACAACTCATGGTGTATTTCATAATACAAGTTTACAGTTTTTTCTCCGTTTTTGCTCTAAGGCTATTTTAAGTAGCCAAAATGTGGGTTTTGGGTTTTTGAGGTTTTTTTCTGTTTTGTGTACTTACCCGGTAATCATTATCACCAATATGAGCAAATATGTAGGTAAGTCTTTCAATTATAATAATATAACAAACTAGCAATACATACCTTGATACTTTTTGTATTTATCAATCGAAAAATTCATCTGTAAAATGTGGGTGAGGAGGTAACCTGCAAACACAAACCTGGCTGGATGATGAATAAGCTTATGTGTACAAATAGCTTTACAAAAGAGTTTTTCTATGCCATATAGAAACTAGCACAAAAACATGTAAATTCCATCTTTTCACAGAAAAAACTCGTTTCTAAAATTCTGCCATCTCATTCTTCCGGTTTCTACACACAAATTAAATTTTTATTTGACAATTCATCATTCATCGATAGAAGCCTTGCCTAACAACAGGTATGTAATTTATGCGTTTGTTCAAATAGTTTGTAATAGTTGTGGTGTGTTTGTTCACACGAAACCAAAGGTAATACAATAATATTAGGATTTTTATTATTGATTTACGATTTAGGATTGGGATGGGATGTATAGCAGAAACGTTTTTTAAACCAAAACTTTACAATTTGTGTACGCAACGAATATTTACAGTTTTGGATTTGGTCGACGGAAGACGAAGGAAAAATGAAAGACTTACCTACATATTTGCTCATATTGGTGATAATGATTACCGGGTAAGTACACAAAACAGAAAAAAACCTCAAAAACCCAAAACCCACATTTTGGCTACTTAAAATAGCACAGTTTTGGATTTGGTCGACGGAAGACGAAGGAAAATGAAAGATGAAAAGGAATTTGTAGCTATTTTGAGACTTCCTTTCTTTCACCTTTCTGTCAAATGTCGTGTCTCTAGTGCAACTGGAATGCCATAGCATACTACTCTATCTATCTACTCTAATATGTATGGGGTATCGAGTTCCTTTTCCACGAAACAACAAACATTGTGCAGTACTCTTCAAATCAAACGTTAGTATTACCTATGTACATACAATATACTAACATATACCATGGTACTTGGCACTGAACCCATCACACTCAAACAGAACCATTTAAAAACTGACAATGAGTGAGTTCAAGGAAGTTTTTGGGCAGAAGAGGCTCTACATACACACATACAATGCAATGCACAAACCATTTTTTGTCTAGAGGAAACCACAACATGAATAAAGCAAAAGATTTGCTCAAGACCTTTTTCATTCTGCTGCTGAAGATGTGGAACTAGAATGAAATAATCCTCTAGATAATAATAATAATAATACGCGTATTGCCTACATTGTGTTATGCCTAATGTATTTACATATGTACATTGTACATACATGTGTGATAGAACGTTAAGCACATTTTATGTCTTACCCAGAGCATAACTGGCACATTACCGTTTCTATTCGATGTCTTCGGCCCTGTCTTCTTCACTTGAAAAAAATCGTTGGCAACATGAACCGGCAACGACAAGAGAGGAGCAAGAGGAAGGAAGGTTTTTTTCCTGCGTTCTTTCGTGTTTTTTTTAAAGAAAACTTTATACAAAACTAAAAGTCAAAGCCACAAAGAATTCTGTAGGCATCTCAATATATATATCTTCTTCTTTCGCTATAGAAGATGGATTTTGGGCAAGAAGATTTGTTTCTCAAAAATTCATATTCATTCTTTTTTCTTGGCCGAGTTTCCGTATCTCAATAAGCAGGCATTCAGTAGATCATTCTCAAGAAAACAATAACCATCTCGTTTTCTCCTTGAACCTGCCATTTCATAAGTATTACGTTGTGTTATAATTTGCCATGCCTTTAAAAAACGAACAAAAGAGAGGCGGTCAAGTTGGTCTTGGTCTGTTTGGTCCGTTGCGTATGACATAGGCTTTGCTTTCTTGGCCGAAGAAAAACTACTGAGTGGATTCTTCACATTATTGTTGTTTTTGTAAAGATTTCTTTTTCTTCATCTTGATAGCTCATATAGTATTCTTTATTATAGACAATATTGTGCTAGTTAGTGCCAGCAAGGAGCACCGTCGTATGCATAATGTATGACCTCAAATGTTGTGCGTAGTGCGGAGACAGGAAGAACGTCAGGATTTGCAAATTTGAGAAAAACTTTTGGACGGATGTCCGTTATGTGATGTATGGAAGGGTATATTTCACATACACTTGAATTTAAAATATAATATCTTCTTATGAATTCCTCTTTATTGCAATTCATGGCAGTCTTGGATCAGGCCAATGACATTTTTCCGGGAATTCATTAAAAACACGGTATCTCTTTCTCATCCCACATTTTCATGGAAATGTATAATAAACTAATAATAATGTTGCTTTTAAGTAATAATGAAATATACTAACATCCTAGAAAAAATCTAGTTTGAAGCATTCACGCAAACGTAAAAAATGTCTGTAACAAGCTGAGAAAAAGCCCGGGTAGAAAGTTACAACTGCGTTTCCCGTTTCTTTGCACATGACATGATCATAAGGTTATATCATCGTCATGTTAATACATCAAAGTACTATTTTCTTTAAGTCTAGTCTGAGTCTGAGTTACATCACATGATGGTCTGCTCTCAACTGTTGTGCGTAGACAGATAGACATACATATCCTCAGAGGTTCTTTTCTATGATTACTTCTTGTCCAATTCCTTCAGAGAAGTAATGAAATATGCAATGTAATAAGTGGTTCTAGTGAGATGAGAGATCTTTCAGTTATTCCCTCGCTACTTTCCTTACTCCAGCCATGTATTACTGAAAATGCAATTCAAGAAGCTACTCGACATCTCCCAATCACAACAACAGAAAAGTACGGCACCATACTAACATGATGATGGCGAAAATGGAAAAAGTGGAGTTTGTTATGGAACAGCAAACAAGTTGTAACAATCATGCACAATTGACAAAGATACAAAAGGCAAAAAGGGAGAAAAGTGCGTAAGTAAAAAAAAGTAAGTAAATGGAGTTGTTGGATTTTCTGGTTGGCTGTTGGTAATAAAAATAAATGTACAAGTATTCAGTCAAAATGTACAGAACGGGAGATAAAAAGAAAGCTTTCACTTTTTTATTAGATACAAACATATTTATATATACTTACATGAGTTCCTATGCCCTGTTCTGTGTACCTCGTTCTAGTAGTCGTTATCATCATCATCGTTGTCATATACATATTTTCTTCCAGTTTTGCGCTGACATGCTCGAATGTGCGTGAAAATGTAGAGGGATTCCTGAATGACTGAATGTACACGAAGAAAGTAATATTTTGATTATATTTTTGTGTGTTGGTTGTATACACGCGTAATATTATGTTTCTCCCTGCATAACACATGCGATACCAGTTTCATTTTTCTCCGTGATATTAACAATTTCTCGAGATTTTTCCTCAAGAGCTCTTCTCCTCTCCGAATGACTGGCTTGGTGTATGTTTTGAAGAGCAATCTGAAATCGCGTTGTTGTACAGCTGCTCTCAGTCTTCCTCAAAGAAAAAAAATGGATGATGGAGATTATTATTATAAAAATAGTACTATGGTATAGTATGCATCTTGTCTCATCTTGAGATTTTGATTAAATGACGACGTACGAACGACCAACATAGCATGTGAAGAGATCAGATAGATACAGGTTTAAAGAAGATGGGTTTTATTACGTGAAAACATATAAAACTGTATTCAGGCCAACTTAATCTATCCAAATCCAATAATAGCATATAGGTACAGCTAATGGCTTATATATTATCCTCCACACAGCAGTCGAGTACATCTTGAAACCGTTGAGGGTAGAAAATTATCTTTGTTGATTATAACTGACAGTCCATCATCATCAAGTGGTTTTGAAGGTAGCAAACAAAACAACAGAAAACGAAAAAATGTTTGTACCTAATCACAGAATATTTTTAGGGATGAATGATGAAATCCGTGTATGTGTGTAACACCAATGGCTCCAGATGTAAGAGTATTACGGGATAAGCATACGATATAATATGTTTAAGTTTTTATGTACGTGTTTTTTTCTTGCTATTGGTATTGATTGGATAGGAAAAATATGAACCGTAAAACTTCGTACGGCAAAGAATAAAGAATTCAAGGATAATGTTAAATGTTCTTCAAAAAGAAAATATTTTTACTCTGTTTTGTATTGTGATTGGTATTCAGTATTTTATACATTTATGCTATAGCATGAAATCCTTAACATACCTGGATGAAGCTTACTTTTCATCATTTCAACTTATTTTATACCTTTTCACATTGCATTCCATGTAAAATGGCGATCAAGCTCAAAGACATCTGTTACCACATTTCCGTACTTATACGAAAGGGCAAATTGTATTGGCTTTCATAATTTTCATGTAGTCAATTATTGGCGAACGTAAATGGAATCTATCTAATATTGTAAACTCCAATTTTCATGTTTATAGCAACGTCCAACCAAATTATTCATCCTTCTAACAACGTTACATGCTATTGTGGTAGAAACGTCTTGGCTTTTTACACAGATATAGCAATAACTTGTTAAGCGGGGGTCTTAAACTATTTGTAATTAAAAATGATCACTAATCCATCATCTTCTCACACTTTCCTCAAACTGTGAACGTTTCTCTTATCACTTTCTTCAATCTCTGCTCTCTCAGCCTGAAAACAAAGACAGCAAAATTCAAGTGCATTTTTTATTGCATCCCTTATATTTTGTACATGTTTCTGCATCTAAACTTTATTGAAAGCTATGTGTATTATTATTGCACAACTATAATTATAATGTATCCATTATGCATGCATGCATTTTTAACTTGTTGTTGTACTCTCTCCAAGCAAGTTGGGCGTACAAAACGATGATAATGGTGGACAGACACTCTAATTATTTTGAAGGAATAAACTGATTGCATCAAAGCGACCCAGTCAGTCATGTGTACACGCTGAAGAGCTCCTAAAACAACAACAAGGTCCAAAAGAAAGCAAACAGAAGGATGTAGTTAGGTCCAGTGCAATGTTTTACTCTCATCTCAAAAGAGTGGAGTCGGTCAGTCAATCATTCATCAACAGGTTTTCATCTTCTCCACCACCATTAATACCAGCAGCACAGCATGTTGTGAAACAAGCTTTAGTTAATATGCAATATCAAGTCAAGGCTTAATTTAAAGTCAGTGCAATGATAATGATGGATAGCTCGCTATCTGGATAATTGTTTGCTGTTATTTATGCCGGGCTGTGCCTGTGCCGCGTATAGTATGTATGCATAATATGCATATAATGTTGTAATGCATATGTATAAAGCAATTTATAAATCAAGTTTCCTGCATAAAAAATAGTTGGACACTCTAATCTCAACTCATTTATAAAAGTGGAAGGCTAAAAGAGATCTATTATCACACATCTCTCAAGTAATAAACTAGGCATAGCAAAAAGTACCAGTTGCTCTAAAAAACTTATTAATTCCTCCTTCACTCTTCTAAAAGTTTTAAGTAATGCTTAATTTACAGCATTTTTTTTACAACTATTTGGCTGTTTCAAAAAGATTTTGCACCATGTACTTCCACTTCTCTACTCTTTCTTTTCACACAACATAGCATGGATTACATTTTACATGCTGCTCCTAAGTTGAGTCTTTTGTCAAGATGAAAATTTTGGTGGAATTAAGTTTTATTTGCCGGCTTCTTTTAATACTTACGACGAGGCCAGGTTCTGGCAGGCCATACGCCATCATCAAAGTAAGAAAAGAAGCTGTTTGATAAATTAAGTCCATGTAGATAAAAGAAAGACCAGTGCTGTTAAGTAATTGAGTGAATACGTAAGAACATGTATTTTATATTTGTCAATGAATGAAAGTGAATGAATGGATGAGAAAAAATAGTGTTATTAAGGAGCAGAAAGAGAAGAGGTTACAACATGAAGAACAAACAAAACAAGGCTACTTCTATTAACTCCTCTTTACTTTTACAATATTTCTCACCGCC
>JAHZNG010000517.1:0-71290 GCA_027744375.1 Orchesellides sinensis
ATGTTATGACCGCCTCTAGTGATACAGACGGCTAGTGCAGCTTGAGCTCTTTTACAATGATAATGACATGTATGAAACAAGTCAACAATAGCAATTCCGACGTAATTCTTTGAAAAACAATTCTGGAAAACCAGCCATTATGCATATGCATACATAAAACAAGTATGTTTACCAAAATGTCCAAACTATTTTCCAACATTTAAACTACTCTGCATGCATGTTATTTATTAAACAATAGGTGCGTCATGAATATATATGAAGTACATGATAATAAATACGTTACGTAAGTTAGTATATACCAATAAAAAATCAGTTTCCTTCCAGTGAAAGCATACGTACATAAATATATATATACATTTGTAAAAAAATATCTAAGATTAATAAAATACAGTCGTCAGTTTGTTTACCACCTCCAAATGTCTTGCAAATATTTGTATACAAAATTTTATTAAAACGCTTCTCCGCTTAGAAAGAAAGTTGTGCAATGCTCGTGGGGAAATACAAGAATGTAGAGCAAGCGTACACGTGAGAGACTTACGTATACACTGGGTAGGAACGTAAACAGTCTACAAAATGATAATACAACACGCTTTCTCAGTGGTACACGTGAGGTGAAAACAAACGCTGTACAGAGAAAGTAAAAAAATGGTACATACCTACGTACTTTGTGTTTGCGTAGGCTTGGCACTTTCTCCCTTGTAAATCTCAACGGTTTCAGCGCAATCAAAACAGATTCAACTTTCCCAATTGTTTAGAGCTAATTAGCTAATTGTTTGTTTAGCTAACTCTTATGAAATTCATACAGGTACTGAACTTTTACAGGAAAACAAACAGGTACGTAGTTCCAATAACGTTGTAGACAAGACAATGTTAATAAAATTCGTTTGTTTTAACAATATTTTTGTATATAAATATGAAGGTTTTGTTCTAGGGAAAACCACACAAGTGTTTAGTACAAAAAAACAACATATAATTACAGTTTCTCCAGTAAATCTATTGACACCGAATGTTACAACATAACCGAACTATTATATGGCTTAAAAGACAATTGCAATTGTAGGTGTGTGTATTACAGTCACATTTCCACTTGTCAAACGTGAACTACGCTTATTTGTAAATATAGTTGACAAACATGTACAAAGGAGCTTACAACAACACGAGTTTGGTTTATATAATGTTTTGATGATTGTCAGCAATGCAAAAAGGTAACGTCCAAGAGCGAGCTATAGCTCAAGTCATGGAGAGAGCCAAAACGTGAATGAGAATCTCAGCAAAACACACTCATGACAGTTAGAGTATGCGTACATTTTTTACCAATGACAAAAACAACATTGCACTTACACACACACACTGGTACAGTGTTTTGGGGTAAGCGTAGCGCACCAAAAACCGTTCCAAAATGTTGGAGCTGGCGTGTAAAGGAAATGCATGGAACTGATGTAAAAGTGGTTGGTAGGCTAACAGAAAACTGTAACGAATGTGCTTGTAGATCTTCTTTAAAAAACTCACAGTGTAAGTAAGCTAGTAGTAAAGTTCATTGATGTAATATACCATACAAAATCCATATAGTTCTACACGGTACAAGTTATCAACTGTACTAGTTTAACTTCTTTTAAGCCCTTCTTCTTCTTCTTTTTACTACATACATATGCGCTATCAGTGTTTCTCGTTGTGAATGCAATGCACAACTGAGTGCAAGCAAACTAGTCAAGATCCTTTAGTGCGTTTCTACTTGTTATTGAGTGACTTCAACTTCTGCGAGAGCCAACATACCTACATATAGGTAATGCGAGATGCGAGTACAATAACAAACTGCGTTTGCATCGAGTAGTAGTTGTGTGAAGGTGGCTGAAAGAGAAGATGCGAATATGAACATAATGTTACTAGGTGATGGGAAGAGATTCACGATGTAATAGGCATGATATTGGCACTGGTCTTCTTCTTCCTTGCAAAAATGTACCTTGCTTTATATGCTCTTCTTATTACCTCTTTCCTATAATTTTGTAAGGTAGGCTTGTGTGTAAGGCTTGTTTTTTAGTAGGCTTGTGAAAATCGACTGTGCTTCTTTGCCGCACAATGAAAAGGATCACTTTTTATATCCTACCTTTATTCGCAATCTATCAAGTAGGCCTTTTCGTATAAGTACACACGTTAGCTTCTTCAATAAAAAATAAACCATGTTGTTAGCTGTGCTATATAGTATGCCATGCTGCACTTGCGAACATTTTTTAACATACATATTAAGCGAACTAGGCACACACGCAAAATATGCGAACGTGTGTGTATGTGTGTGAATGGGAAAAGCCCTATGCAATTTTTTGAGTCGCCTGACTTTGTGAGCATGTGGCCTCAAAATATATTTCTTGTTCCTTTCTTTCTATGAATGGTTTATTAACACACAAACAAAGTACAAAGGCTTTTTAAAAGGCGTTAGCATGAACTCGGTTTTTACCTTGTTTTCTGTCAATAGAACATTCGCATACATTGCAAATCCGAAGGTTTCTTACAATTTAAAAGTATACGTATGAATATTGATGTTTCTCCAATGTTCGTGCTTTCCGGTGTTCATTCACTTGTAATTCCGGATTGAGTTTAAAATCCTAAAGGAACTAGCTAAAGCATTTTGATCGACAAAATGTGCAAAAAACCAACTATCTATAGCATGTGAATAAATTGGAGAATGTGAGAAATATAAAATGCGCTGTTCCTGCAAAATGGCATGAGGTGAAGTACTTTAGTGCCTTTCCAAGTTGGCGTTTGGGAAATACTCAACACGGCCTGTTTTCTCAACTGCCTCACTTACCAGCAAACCCAGGATGATGAAAGAAAATTCTCAAAGGTTCGGTTGTGCAAGCAGTTAACGGAAACCAGGGCTAGGGCATGGAACTGACTGAGCTGCTTATGTAAATCATCAAGATGAGAGAGAGTTTATATACACGGAGCTTCTACACAATATTACTTTTACTCTTTTATATGCATATGCAAATGTAATTTCTTTCGAAAGGTATTTCTATATCTTGTTTACTTCACGTGGCCCGATTAGGAAATGTTTTTCTCTGTTATTTGTGTGTAATGCTGGTAAAAATAAGTTTTTAGAATGCAAAACATTTTTCCAAGATGTAAGACACATCTATGCAAAAGAATGAGTGTCACGTCTAGTGTAAATGATCGATCACACTGAGTAGGTTAGATGGACATGAATGAACTTTCAAAGCGGAGAAATATGTCGTAAAAATATAAAGTTAACATTTCTACAGCAATAGTTACTGATGATGTCAGCCCATTTATTTTCAAACGTATCAGTGTAAATTGAAATAACTTTAACTTTATATTAGTTATTCTAGTGCTGTAACTTTTTATTAACATAAGCAGTACATTAATAGAAAATTAACTAAAATCTGATTTTACACCAGGTCGCAAGAAAACCATATTAATAATGTAATCTAAAGTAATCCAATATGATAAAATTGTTTTTTGGGATAGTAAATTGATTCCATTACAAACCCTGAACAGTGAAAAGTTGGGTACGAATCAATACTGAGTATTATTACTTCAGCGCAACAACAGGTTGACATGCAACTACAAACTATGACATAAATGGACGTTTCCCATGAGGTGCAACAAGCAAGCCTGTTATAATAGTATACTTTTTTATATACCAATTTTCACTCTAAGAGTTGCAACACTTTATTCCCCTTATTTTGCAATATAGGCATTTGAAGACCAGCAAAAAATTGAGTAGCATTGGAAAAACAACAATTACCTTTAAAACGAGAAAAAACCTGACACTGTATGTGTACATACACCATCTACACAAATGGGTATTATACACCAATCGTTTAAACAATGAACTCAATGAATAAAGTATACATGGAAATTATGGACGGTTCAAGAACTTCTGCTAAAATTTCTGCTGGACATTGTACATTTACGTACATAGTCCATTTGCTTGATGTTATTACCTGCTCACATGAAATGCACTGTGTTAATGTAAACATCCATTACATTATATTATATCCTTCTTACATTAGTCTTGGAGTTTCTCCTCGTGTCAAAACAATTTTTTTAGGTATGCTTTTCCACATATAATCTTTTCTTTTTCCGTCCTTCATATCAAAAGCGGACTACATCACTCATTCGGACGAAAACCCCGATCTCTTAGGTCACCTTGATTACGTAAGTCACATTACATAAACCGTGACTGAACCACTGCGCTGCACTTCTCTCTATATTGCTTTGTGCTTGCTTACTTTTTTATGGACTCACTGCCAGAAATATGTTTTTTTGTATTGCGACGACTATAATATGTGATGGTACGTGCTGTTATTATTTTATTTTATCCTGTCCCCGTCGCTGCGCTGTTACTTCCATACCTAGTATATTATTCTGCATACTACTGGCTACTTAAATTAATGGCATATATGTGTGTACATAAAATGTAGTTATTTGGTAATATGAAACTCGTACAAAGACTTCACTAACATGTTATTATGTCTACGACTGCATGCTTTTTTATTTTATTATCCATGCATTCGGAAATGTGGTATGGCCATGTAAATGATATCTTGCCAGATTACGTTCTTGGAATTCTTAATATTTTGCGCTCCAATATGTTGATGTAGGCTGATAGGAATGTGAGAAGAAATAAAATTGGGAGTCCAGTCAGTCCAGCCAAAATTGTTTGGTAAAATACTTTTATTGTAGTGTACAGAAAAATAGTTTTTGCATTGTTGATCATGAAATCGACTTAATGGATTGGTGGAAGTATGACGCAACCCTGATATTTTTAATCCATAATGTACTAAACATTGTTGGCCCCAACTGCTATTTTTCCACCTACGAAATTAAGACAGGTGCTTGTAAAAAATTGTGGGGAAAGATTTATGATGTACTTTAATTAAGAAATTCGGGGGCTATTATAAAATTAGGCAATTGATCCATCGATTTTCTTATTGCTTTGATTTCATATACCTAAACCTACATTTTTTTTAAAAATTCATATGGAAATATGTGAGTGTAAAAATATAAATGTTAATGGCTTCATATCTTCATACAATCTTTTAAAAATTAAGTAATACATGTAAATACTCCAGTATTCCATGAAACAGGCTTGCTTCTAAGAAAACATTGCAAAAATGGAAAGTTTATACTTTACTTATGCATATTATGAAACCAGTCTATAGACCTTTCTATCCTTCCTTTAATTAGGTATCTTTATAGAAACTGGAAAAGACACACAATGGAACTGACTCCTATCCAATAACACATCATGGAATCTGTTTTGTATCAAGAGGAGGATTTCTCTGATGAGCAAAACGCACTTGGCATCCACGAGTGCACCGAACTCCAGAAAAAAGCAAATGAGCATGTATATAGAAAGGGCAAACTCTAATGCTAGACCAGTGTTTGCAAAAACACGAGGGAAAGAAATATTTTTTTTGCAATCCCCACCTCCTTTCCATTCGTCGTGTGGCAAAACCTGACTGGGTTTTCTTGTTCCCTACACAAGTTGTGTAATAGGTATTGTTGTAAGCACAGCATGGAACATGAATGGTTATCGCATATTCCTACATTGTATATCTAAAATGCTAAAGTATTATGGTGGTGTCACAACAAGCATAATGCTAATGTGTATGAATTACATCTTCCAAACAAACTTTTTATGTGTGTTGCGTAGTTTTATGGGAATGAGAGAGAGAGAGAGAAGTTACTCGTGTTGTTTTCATGGAAATAGGATAGCTTTCAATTGGAAAGTTTGTTAGTTGGCACATGTCAGTTTGTTTATCAAACAAATAAAACTATTCTCTATCTTTCTCCAATAATCCATCAGAGTTTAAAAAGCATTCATAAGTTTTAGTTTCAAAGCTAATACAAACTTTCAATAGCAACTGTATACATTTTCTTCCACAAGTTTTGGAAGAAGAAAGTTTGTGAATGCAAGTCAATCTATAATGTTATTAAACAAGTCAAGAAGGAGAGATAAAAAATAGGACATTATAGATGATGTATGTATGTATGCATGATTTATAAAATTATTTGCTCATAATATAAAAGAGTGGCCCCAGTAGTGGAGTGGAGTGGCCTTCTGCAAAAGGTTGTCTTCTGCCACTGAACTGCCTCGGTTGTTGTTGTTGTTTTTACCCTTTTCGTACGTGTGTTTACACTGTACTCTGTCGAGTGGTAATAATAGACACATAGTAAATGGCTTATAAGTATATGCATGCAATGCATTCGATTATAAAATGCTTTTCACTAAGTTTATTTCATAAGGATTACTTTGTGCTCCAGAAGTAAACACCATGGGCTGTGTGATATATGGGGATATATGCCAGATAACAACTTTGTAAAGCACGTAGTATTGCATAGAACTCTTTGAAGATGATAGTATGGAGTGTGACAGGGCAAGAAACGATGTAAATAAGTAGGCACGTTCTTTCTCTCGGCTTTCGCGAGATGATTCCGCGCATAAAGTTGTTTTTGTGCCAGCTACACTGATCTTCCTTACTCGTATAGTTCTTGAAGTAGGGATGATACTGCGAAATCACAAATTGCAACGGCTGCGTAATCCTTCGACTGCCGTGTTTTAGTTAAGGAAACACTTTAGAGTATGCATTGCTTTTAATGTTTTCATGAGCTGCTTGTTTTAATTGTCATATTACATACAAACAACGAAGGTTTAGGTGGCAAGTGTTTCATTTAAAAACGAATTGAAATCGAAATATGCGCAAATTAGCTCGAAAAATATAGTTGATTGAAATGATCATGTAATTTGAGAATTCTGATATGATCTTATCATTCAAACTAGCTAGTTTTGTTTTCACAGGAATCATATGTATGGTGTTGATTTTCAATACTTTTAGTGTATGACGGCTATTTAGTTTTTAGAAAAGTCGTGGGTTGAACAACGTAAACAACTATATTATTCATTAAGGTAGGACTAAATTCATTGTTTTTATATGCTCAGAAGATCTCCCGTTACAAGATTTAATTCCGCAGTAGGATTTTAAATGAACTTTGAGCATCGTCAGTAAATGTGAAAGGTAGCATGGAGCTTTGTATGACGTAGCAATCGATTTTCATACTTTACGCACTCTTTCTCAAACATCCAGGAACTTTTACAAAAACAACAGAGCCAACCGCAAATGTAATTTCCCATTTCATTTTCCGGAAACTGGTCAAAATCGATAAAAATGAGGGTCATCCTAAAACGTTGTTTGAATATTCTAAGGCGAATTGATGTAACAGTCTAACCAAAACACTTATAATATATGTACGCCCGTTGATAAAAACAAATATGTATGTCTCAGGTTTTTAGCACATCCGCCTGTTGCATATTGTACGCGCATATTATATTCTGGGTATAACTTAATATTAAATTTCATACACCAGCTTCCTTGTCGTCCATGTCTAAAAGTAATATGTGTTCTCTTCTGTCCATGGATAATAAATACAGCAAAATTTTCACTCACTTTATATATTTTGGTTGGAACACTCATATTTACAAGAACGGGAAGGAAAGTGGCATTGAGGGCAATATTACATCATTCACTACAAACGTTACACAACATTAAGCAGTCCATTTCAAGAGATAAAGGAAGGTATTATTTGACAATAAACAATAATACTGACTCGTTAGTTCAGTATTTTTGCAACCTATATAGGTATTAATGTTTAGACTCAATAATACTGGTAATATTGGTTACTCTAGAATTCACATACATACATAAGGTTAGACTGCGTCTCCAGCTAAAACCGTTCATTCGAATCATAAATGTCTCAAACTCTGTACAGTGTTATATTGCTTGCGTTCCATTTTAAAATAAAACATACCAGCTGTGGCATTGACTGAGCTGGATATAAAAAATACCTATATGAAACGTATATATATATATATATACTGGCGTCAACTTAGCTTATTTAATCGGCTTCCTCTTCTCTGTACACACAAGTGCGACATTTTATGTTTTAATAGTATGCATTTACTTTTCACAATACACATTCAACGTCCTTACTTTCTACATAAAAGTTGCATCATTTCATTATGCCATTTGTATTTCATATGTATGTGTTCTGGTTTCGAGGAAATATAGACGGACACGACAGAGATGATTCATGTCTTGTGGTTTAGCTATTATGCAATAATACGACCCGGTGCAGTTAAATCCAGCAGCAGTAAAAACGATATTATGTTTTTCATACTGCATGTATGTACCTATGTATGTATGACTTGCTTAATGGACGATTTACACCGTTTAATGTTAGCCTTTGGAAAAAAATTGTTGAAAACATCTGTATCTTTTATACATACTTGTGTTAGCGCTGCAAATTTTAGCTCATCAAGGCAGCTATAATATTTTTCTTATTGCTTGACTTTGTTGCGTAAGTGTATAGCAGAAAAGGACATTGAGAAGTGGAGTCCATTACAAACAAAATGCGCAATTCTTCAACCGATTAGTGACTTGAACTTGGCTCTTATGCGTAAATCTACGGCACTTTGAAAATACATGGAAACTAGTAGTAAAACCGATTAGATCATATAGTAAAAACGTGTGGTCTATGCTGAATAATATCTGATAATGTGTATGGTTAATAGATTGACATACTTAAGGTAGATCATCTAATACTCATACGCTTGTGTAATAATCCGACATAAATAAAACTATAAATATAGGCTGAACTGTAATCAAACGAATGGCGATATAGTTTTTAGTAACCAATAATCTCAATCTTTTACTTAACATATGGTTATATAGTAGAAAACATTACAACGTAAGACTCTGAATGGACTTTTGGTCCCATTCAAAGATAATTCGATAATGTTCCATTGGTGAAGTATTGAGGAAACTGGAAGGGAGATTTCTTGTTTTATTTACATGATGCAAGACTGCAAGACACAAGATATTATTATTAGATCATAAAACAGATATTACTACATAATACCATTATTGCCTCATAGCAAGCGCGAATCAAAAACTGACCATAAAACTGAAAAATTCTAAAACACAAGTTTTAATTCTACTTCTGGAATTGTATTATAAAGCATCAAAGATAATAATTTAATCTACGTTAGAAGAAACGGTATGGGTTACCCAATCTTCCATAAAAATGTGCGTACTTAATATACCATGTCATATGACATCTCACGAACAAAGATGCATTTCATTGTCAAGGGTGCATTTAGTCAACCTCGCTAAGGATCAGAAAAAATGTAGTCGCATCATCATCGCATAGTAATTTATTACTTGTGGCATCATAATCATCGTTAACATAATCCACATGCTTTTCGTAGCTTGTAATGTCGATCCTGACGCTGATAGTTATGATAATGAAGATAACGCAAGACTTGCAAATATTGCTCCATCATCGTCATTCTAAACATTTCATGATGCACTATGCCAATGCTACATAGCGTAAATATATGGTGGTGATGAAGTGCGTTATATGTTACATGATCATTACATTATATTATTGTTTTTATAGCAGCAACAGCATAATATGGCAGCAGCAGCCAAGTAAAAAAGTGTTTGTTCTTGAAACGACGATGGAATGGAACCTTGGCCGCGACCTCAGCTCCTTCTTTTTCCTTCTTCCTCACTTCCGTATCAATTGATATTCAGCATTTAGCTTATGTGCATAAGAATATGGTTAAGCAGGCAAGTTATTAAGCAACTGATGTTGTAAGCAGTTTATAGTGTATATCCCGAGTACGTCAGTTAGTCAAGACGCCGACACCACAAAACTCATAATAAATATTATTATGTATGTAGTGTAATTCTTACGTACAACTCTACACTTTTTAACCCTTTATAGGCTCAAATATTTTTTTGCTTACATTATTGCAAACATCCACACGTTCATGATTTCGCAACTTTGTTCAAATTATTAAGCGATTGGTGTACCACGACTCGTGCAAGGATATCCCTGAGGTTCATAATGGAATGTCACTCTTTTTTGTATTAGAATGATTGCTTTATATTATGTTTCACCGCAAGATATGTTAAAAAAATCATGGAAAAAATTCAAAACACTCCTGTTTCTACATTATTAATCTAGCCTTGTGGTAATCTCAACTCATAAATAATTGTTTTAAATAACTATGTACATTCCGGACTGAAATATTCTGTACTAATGTTTAAAACCCTAACAAAAATGTTTAAAAACAAAAAGATAAATCATTTTATCGTCCTATACAGGCTTTACCGCAATAATAAGTCAAAAGCCGTACTATCTCGAATTCATCATTACTGTTCCAGAAATGACATAAACCCATTGCATAATTTTTCCTTCCTAATAATATGATTCATCAATAAATCTCAAGAAGAGAAAATGAAATTTGCTGTACAGAATAGCGTCTTATTGCACAATAGTAATTTCATAAAACTCCATTTCGTAGATTGGCCCAAGTTGTGTCATTTGAATTGGTCCAGAGGAAAAAAAATAACCAGGAAATCACTAACTCTATTTCATACAGTACAGTTATAAACTTACTAAACAAAAGTAGAATTAATCATGCGCTAATAGACAATTACATGGGACAAGTATACACATATGCATACATTTTTAGACAATGACAATGTCAAATGTCTGGTGTGTAGGCACACACACACGGAATGGAATTCAATTGTGTCATGATGGGTTAGTTAATCACAAAATCTCTGTCTGATGTAATGTTAAAGGTAGTACGAGTATAACAATTTGATAAGTACAAACTGAACGCAACACTTAAATTTCTAGTATCCAGCTCTCGTACTCGCGTAAATACATTGCGTATTCACAAACAAAACCTAACCAAGCGAAAACAGCAAGAAACCAATGACCCTCAAAAATTTCTCCTTGGCTCGCTGCAATTGACTCAGAGTTGTCTGTTCGTATATAGTTGACGTTATTTTTACTTTGATTATGTACCACAGAATTATATAGCTGTTAAGCATGCAATATTTTATCAAGTTTCTTCCGGTTGCTCAGCTATTCCATCTTTAGTGCATATTATGTACACATATATAATTTATTTTTCATACAAAGCATCAAAACCTTCCACATAATTTTTCCCTTTATATATACAGTTGGAATGTATTGAATTTACGGGACCTTGCACTTAGAACAAGTTCAGAATGCTATGCCATGACAGTAATAGTTGATTTGCATAATATTCGCAATTACCTATTAGGCTATCTCACTCCAGGATTCATTTTTAATGGGAAGAGCACAAGCTATAGAGTTAGCGTAATGAACGGGTTTTCTGTATTTCATGTTTAACGTAATTTATTTACCAACTATGAATGTTAAAGAGTAAAAAAAAACTTGGAAGTATACAAGGCTAAATATTTATACATAATAAGGATGATACACACATAATACGCACTTTGCGTATGTGTAGTCTTACAAAAAACGGTGATGAAATCACAGGATTTTTTTCATTTCATGGCTAATTCTGAAACACAGTAAAAGGAATTCTTGTTTTTTATATACAACTTTTGGCATCATCGCAGTATCAAAATTAAGAAATAAGAGGATAATGAAGGAACGTTGCTTTGGACAGGTACCGCGTTGGCGATTGAGTTCGGCAATGTGGTTAAAATTACAATGTAAGGTATATCCCCCATTTATTTGCATAAGTACACATGTCACATGCTTTAAAGTGGGTGCTACATGGTCTACATTTTTTCAGTTGGGTATGTTATTGTCATAAATTATGCCACCAAACACGGTAATCTTCCAATATGGCATATTAAAATGTGTAGTAAGGGTCTTGTTCCTCGTATAAAATTACGTGCATATGCGTCACTCACCTAAAGAAAAAAAGAAGCAAGAATGTGAGCCAGCCAGTCGAAGTCCTTCAGTACAGACGAAGTCGTTTTCATTAACTCTGAAGTCATTATCAAAGTCAAGGTGAGAAAGTTAACTGGCTGAATGGTCAGAAGGTTGAGAGGTGTTTGCCAAAGCGCATATATATCATGTATCAACTTGATTACACATATTATTCATATAAAAGTAGTTTACAGAAGGTATTTTCTGCTATTGTAATTCCCTTACTATTATCGCAGCTTGGAATAGCCTTCTGTTAATCTACTATTATAGGAAATAGCGTCCTTAACCCTTGGGAGTGTAGTAATAATAATGATAACTTGTATTAGCTGATGATCTCACGATTCTTAATATAAAACACACATAGAAAAATCTAATAATGCAATGTTTGGATTATCTAGTTGAATTCTGGTACTGTATTGATTGGAGAATATAAATTGAGCATTCTGGATATTATACATACCTAAATGTCTTTATGGAAGACTACCTATGCAAATGCGATACACTTATAGTCTTTAATAGAGTCGTTTCATGTAACCAATCATTTCCATACTAAGTTTTCGCGAATATTCACCCGATTACAGCATTCTACTCACTTAAGAGATCATAGGTACAATTTTTTATACTTGCAAACTGCTTTGTAAAAATCCATACGTCACAAGCTACAAGGAAGCAAAATGTTTTCATGTTATTCCCAATAGGCTTTGTAATGTGGTGAGTGCAACAGAAGGAGCTAAGCTGTGAGTGACCTTAAGCCCTCCATAATAATATTACATGATTCAAGTACGATAATCTCGTAAGATGTTACACCCAGTTTATGCGGGTTTGATGTAATACTAAATTGTTCCACCTTTCTTTTACACTGTACAGGATTACTATGTTCATTCCCTCCCTTCAAGGATCAGAGTTTTGGAAAACAAAGCCAAGCGCAATAATAATTATAAAGGAGAAGATGATGATGATAGTGATAATGTCTAAGAATAGATTTTTTTGTTGACCGCTTGTCGGTAAGGCTCATTATTTATGGTGCCATCTCGTTCTCATCATTCTGTTTTAAACTCCTTCCGAGTTATGCATTGATGCAAGTATAAGAATGGATTTTCGTTTTGTACCTACTCGTACCAAACGAAGTCAGTTGATGATGCTATTTTTGCATAACGTTTGCGAATAACGGTTTTTTCGTGCAAATGAACTATTCGCTGCTGGCAAAATGGATGGTGAGCCAATGAAAAACATGATTATCAAAATCCCGTGGACGTTTTTATGTGGGCTATTCATGTACACTGCTGTATCATTCTTCCAATCACAGTAACAATAATAACAAGTACTTGCATGATTATTAAAAATCGTTTATTGTCTTGTTACAATACCAGACTCACTGACTATGACTTTCGTGCTAGGTTTTTTTGCACTCTACTCCTTCAAATTTGAAATCATCAAGATAAAAAGCTTACGAGCATATACAGAACACCGTCGATTAGATGACAATGAAAAGTAGTACAGCTCGAGTAGATTTATGGTACTGGCTCCAATCGGAATATAATCTATTGGACTTTTAGCTTGCTGCAAATAATTAACGGATAGTAAGAGGCCTCATCAAATATTCATTACAAATGCCAACGGAAACGCTGTAAAAAAGATTCGGTTGTTTGACCTACTTTTCCCGCATTTGTATATAGTAACGATGAATCGGTGACAAAGAATAATGTTTGTTCTGCACTAAAGCAATTTACACTTGGTCCTGATTACCCTCTGGCTACTCGGATAGGAAATACCTTTGTACCAACTCAACGAAAATCCTATAAGCATCTTTTTCGCTCATGATTTTCAAAGGTATGCCATCGCTTCATGCGTGCAAGCCATAAATTTACCTTATTTAATTCTCCTAATACATGTATGTATATGAATGAGGATAGTGTTACATTTGTAAATCAGAACTTGCCATACACATGATCATCATATAAGTTTATACATGCGTATTGAATAAAACATGACATTTCTTTGTCATGATCAATGCCTCAAGCACATCCTATTCAGCTGAATACAATAATGTGACTAAATCAAGCATGACCACACACATACATGTATATATGTATATATTTTTGAAAAGGGTATTTGCAAACATGGTAACAATATGTGTGCAATAATGTCTGCACGAACTCACGCAGCAGGAACAAAAGTAGGACAAGAGGAAATGCAAGCATACATACATACTTTTACAGCAACAATTACATCGACCACAGTCAATGGCAACTCAAAAATATACGTAAAAGTACAAGACACTTGCATACATAAATAAAATGGTGTGTTTAGTCCACTTTAGTTACCTAGAGGAAATGGCAATACTGGAGCAGCCTGTTTTGATATATACACTTAAGCAAATGTAAAGGTACACACAAAAACATACGCACATGCATGCATGCAAAGGCGTTGTTAAAAAACAAGTACATAATAAAAAAAAGAATAACAAATACTGGAATTGTACGCTTTCCTGTCAATTTTTTTGGGCTCAGCTTAAAAGTACCGTAATCCAGGTGCCAAAGCGGTGACTCCCTGTTGGCCTACTTGCCCACTATCGTCATGTTTATAGCCAACCAACAGTTAGTATGAATTTTTCTGTTTTTTAGCCAAGTGTGCTTGCAAACAATGCAATTATAGGAGCAGAGTGCGATATTATGTTAGGGTACACTAAACCATGCATGCATAATATTTTTGTGGCCCACCCATTTGTATAGTTAGAAACAGCATCATAATATGTATTATTTAGCAAATAAATATTACATGTTCAGTTTTCCAGCTAATGCATCTCTTAAAATAATATTATAACTTCTCATTGTTTAATACTTTATTATATGATAAACCTGGATGATGCACATCACACAACCCCGCATTTTACACTGTCATTTTATATGTATGAATGCAATTGATATACATTTTTATCAATTCGATTATGCATGAGTGTGTGTATGTGGAGCATGGTTTGAAAAAGTGTGTCACTGTGTAATATCCTCATCTTTACTATAAAATGCTTGAATACTATATATATGCTTTACATATGTGTATCCAGTTGACATTACTCAATACACCGTTTTAAAATCAATGATATATATACTACCATCATTCTTATCTAATAATAATACATTTAACATTGTAGAATTTTCTCTGTAAATGGCTGAATGAGTGCATAACCTGATTACAACTCTTTTTTTTAAATCTTTATCATATTCCTATTGAATTCAAACAGAAAAAATTTTTGTATTCTAAAATGTACACGCTTCCCGTGAAAATCTAGGATATTATTTTTATGTAGAGTGTGGGCTGTACTAATTCTAGTGCGCTCTTTGCATGTACAATATTATGTTATTAGTTTATTTAAATCCTTTAAAATACACGTAAAAAGGACAAAGTAAGATAAAAAGCCTCAAGTCATGGTAAAGAACTACTTTTGAATGCATAATGTAAGATATTTTAAAGGTCTTATAAATTGTAGTTTAACCATGGTTTTTTTTACTTCACGCTTAACCAAAAAGCATCATCTTGCGACATGCCAATCGTAAAAAGTGCATCTCACTGTATATATATAATGCAAAAAGTTGAATAGGTAAAAAACTTATATAGTAGTATAAAATGGGATGCTATGCATGTTCCTCATTATTGTAACGGCAGCCGACCACAAGAAAAGAAGAAGAATATGAAAAAGAGAAAAAAATATATATCAGAGAAAGAAGAGAGACACGTTAGCATCTTTGTGTGTCTGTGAATTGCATTTTGAATTTTTTATATGGGAGAAGAAGACAAGCTTAAAAAGAAGAATCGAGGTCGTGGAATACTTTCCTAATCAGCCTGTAACCTCCATTATTTTGCACAGTAAGTAAGCAAGTATGTAAGTAAAGTGAGCGAGTGAGTCTTGTCTTAAAAAATCACTCGTCCTCAACCTTAAAGACTACTTTGTTTTTGCTTGCTCTTGCTATGTTAGGTATGTTTGTATGTATATCTTAAGTATGTATTTATTCATACATATATTATTCTCTCATCGGATTATAATATTAAGCTTGAAGTTTACAGGATGCTTATACGGACACGGTTGTTGAGGCTGTTTTAAGAATTTGTAGTTCCTACAAGAAGTGTTCGCGATCGGATTGTTATAATGTGAATGAAGCAAATTTTTACCTAGTCATGGTTAACATTAAATGAAGCAAGTGTCAAGAATTTTTCGACGTAAGTTGAAGAGGATGTGGAAAAGACTAACAAAAAAAGTTGTGAGTTGCATTTACGCTTTTGTATGCCATCATTTTCAGATCTTTTCGTTTTTTCTATGGTCGGCACGATTTTTCCTATATTTCTTTCCTTCCCTTTAGTCCTTAATGTATGAATAAGCAAATCATTCGCATGTTTTTTAAAGTCACATTTATTACCGAGAAATGTCACGCAATCCCCATTGTTATGCAATATTGGGTGGAACTTTGCGTTTTGGGAATAGAATTTTTAATTGATGTAAAACTTTCCTGCTGGATCTTATTAAAGCAACTACCATTTTTTCATGATAAAATAATTGATTTTTAAAGGCTATTTTTACTAAATGACCTTCTAGTAGTAATTGGTGGGTTCAATGATTCATTTTAGGAACGCATGTTTTCATCGAGTTACTTCGAAAGAGTATTTTCACTGACTTGCTTTACTTTTCATTTGTATTATAATTTTTTGCACGTACACCTTAATTTGTACTTAATTTTAGAAGTCTTCGCTGAATAAAGTGTAAACGAGTTTCAGACTGATAAGGTATTATTAAACGATGATCACGTTACCAGAAACAAATTAGAACCATTCTACATACCAACAATACCAAACAGTTCATTGTGAGTAAACCATACAATTAAGTTGCTTTTAGTCATTTTTGGATTTTATAAACAAAGCCTAAATTTCTTTTTCCCGTGTATTTACATAAAATATGGATTTTAATAAAAATCTTGTTCCCAAACCGATTTACAAGAGAGAGTTAAATTTTAAAAGACTGAAATGTTTGTTTAATTAAAGAATCAATGTAACTGGCTATAATTGACTTAAAATCAATGATTGGCCTCAATATAAACATTTAAGTGCTGAGATCCTAAACACTGATATGACCAAGCTTGGAAGGGTTTACGGATCACGAAAGGTCAGTTGACACGTGATTTAGCTTTACCAAGTTGTGTTGCTACGCTCAAGCTGTCCATGTGTCCATGTGTGTTACGTGACACGAATTAGTATGCAAAACATTGTAGCGATAAGCTAATACTAGTGCATGATATTTACTCATATTTAAAAAATAAATTTATCAAAATAGCTAATAAATATGAATAATCACCCAAACTCAGTCATAATTAATTTGTATATTATCCAGAAAATTTGAGTTTTATGTACAGCAGTCTGAAAAATAAATAGGAAATCAACAACCACTTATCAATAATATTATTTTCTTTGGCAATGACTAAAAGCATGGGCTGTGAATTAAATGACATTATCGCATCATAAAAATGGTGAATCATCCTCTAGTGGAAGTTCAGCATCCTTTGGTTCACTACCACCACCCATTAACTTAATACACAGTTTTGTTTCATACGCACTTGCCCCTTCCCTACAATATATTTCCTTGACACTGAGCCAAGTCCAAATGGGAAAAAAATTATATAAGCTTGACAAAAATTCTCCTATTTTTGTAGCACTGATAGGGAGTCATGTTTACTCAAACTACACAACTTTGATGAGAAGCTAAGGCGGTTCATTTCCAGAAGTAAAAAAAAAATTGACGTGCTTTGACCTTAGCATTTTCCTTTTTAACGTTTAAATTAAATACCTACAAATTTCGCTTTATTTTCCACATTATTATCATTAATCGCAGGGTCGTTGGTATACGCCAGATAAAAGGCTTGCAAAAGTTGGTGAGGTGAAGTGCAAGGTACAGCTTAAGCGAGGGGCCATGTTCTAAAGCAGCTATTAATAAGATTATATTATTGTTTTGTACAAGCATCCCTTCTGGTACATGCACTTTGTAATAAAATGGACAATTAAGAGATTTGTACGTAAAAAACCACCTTCTTTAATTGAATTGCTACATAACAACATGGAAATAAATAGGATGGACGGTTGTCGTTAATAGGTAAACCACAGAAAGCATATATAATCATCATCACACTCGGTAAAGCTAAACGTTAAAATTCTTTTAACTAATCTAGCATGTTACAAGTATTACGTTGGAACAATCAATTTAAGAGCAATGGCAAGAAAATTATGTAGATAGTTAATGCATTGTGGAACTACACATTGCTGGATAGTATTTGGATTACATGAATGCAAATTGGACGAGCATGAAAATTTATCTGTAGAATTAATACAACATAAGAAGTCATTTTTATTCTGACATGCCTTATACTACACAACCATGATTATTATCAGCATAAACATTAATGTATAAGTTGTGAGGGGCCTTGAAAGATCAGAAAGGAAAAAGGTGGAAGAGGAAGTGACCCTGATTTTTGTTCAGATGATCCTCGAAGAGTTTGCACTAAACTAAAAAGCAATACGCTTAGATGATACATCGTGGCTAAATTTATGTTTAGTCGTTCATCCTGAAAGGTATGTGTACCTAGTTAGTACTATTGTATCTTATTCTCGTTATCATAACAAGCATTAGAGTTTCATAGAAATGTGCATGCATGCATGCAAAACTTTTAATATCCATATCCGCACTGATTTTAGTGCTTGAAAAAGATTGCTTTTGTACGTGGAATCATAATCATGTAATGTCTGCTACTGTGATTCTTCTTTTGGTCAATGCTACTTCTCTGGAAACACTATTAATAAAGCGTAGAGTATTTGTGTATTGCTATTCGATTAGAGTAATGCTGCAAATTTAATTTGACGATTAAATAACATGTCCATAACAAACAAAAGATACTGCTAATCAGGTTGAGTGCTTTAGAAAAACCTGTCTACGTCATTTTATTTGTGTCATAAACACAAAAAACAATGATAAATATAGTTAGTATATAAATACACGTTTTTGTAGTTATATTTGGTAAGTTTGTTAAGTAAAAATTGATTCCTGTCGTTGTTTAGCTGTAGTATAAATGAAGGTTATTGATTCATTCCCTGCGTGCATTACAGACAAAAAGTTTTACATGTTTTTTAAATGCTTCTCTAATGCTATTGAAAAAAGCGACGGCGTTAATTAATAAATTATTACTCTGATTACTCAATCTGTCGTATACTGTAGAGATTAGTAATGCAATTCGAAAAGTCAGTTAATGACAAAGTGATTAATAAGCTGTATAATAAATTTAAGTTGTCCTCGCACAAAAAGAGTTTACATGGAATGATTATTTTTATGCAGTAGCACTATAATGTATATTCAATACACTACAAATGTAGCATAGCAGCGTATTCAATGAATGGCCTTCCAGTTACTTACTGGCTTACATAATAGTTAAAATATAAAATCCAGAGCTCGCGTAATCTTATGTCATTTAATTTCTTCCATTAAATCATTCATATGAAATTGCATTGCGGAACTGTTTGGGGCTTACGGTTGGGTTTTAATCACTAATTTTAGATTTGTTATCATAAGCAAAGTCAGGAAGTAGGAAAAATGACATGAATAAGACAAAAAGGGCAAGGTAAAATATAAAATTTGATACATTCACATTATAACAATCCGATCGCGAACACTTCTTGTAGGAACTACAAATTCTTAAAACAGCCTCAACAACCGTGTCCGTATAAGCATCCTGTAAACTTCAAGCTTAATATTATAATCAATCACTAATTTTAGATTTGTTATCATAAGCAAAGTCAGGAAGTAGGAAAAATGACATGAATAAGACAAAAAGGGCAAGGTAAAATATAAAATTTGATACATTCAACTTGCTTCATAGACTTATATTTTCAAGGTATTAGTACCAAACTTTGTCAAATCGTAAGGAAGATTTTTTTTGGATAAGTTGATTAAACATTGAACTTAAACCAGTATTCTAATGACACGAAAGATAAGTAAATGTAAGAGTAGTCATCTCATGGGTTGTTTCAATTGAAGCAAGCATGTTAAAATAGAACTTTTAGAAATGCTATATAAGAATTTCGATTTCAATCGGAGTAAGATTGGGACACATCGAGTAATTTCCTGTGAAACATATTTCCTTACAAGAACAGAGTATCAAGAGCCTTGCAAAGTAGTTTGATAATCACTTTATGGTATTGATACATAATATATTAGTAAAGCATACTCTATCCACACTAAATGCCGAGCAGTCTTCATTACAAAGTATGAAATTGTGTTCGTCAAACGGAATGAGCAGGAAGCATCCGACACAATGTACAAAAATTGTCTGGCCTTCAAAGTAACGACAAAAATGAATTAGCAACTTACTGACGGCTCTTACTACGCTTCTTATCACATAATACCGTAACAAAGAGCTGTACGGAGTTAGCATAAAGGCCAGACATGCATTACAATAATGTAACATGGATGAAGTGCATTCATCAAACAATTTCCAAAATAAGTTCAATCTCTTGTCAGAATCAAATTTTGCTTTGTTAAAGATGGTAAAAATTAGCTCTTGATGGAAAGGCCGATGTCAATGATGAATGAAATCAAAGGTACATTCAGGTATCTATGTATATATTCACTGTGAATGTCAAGACTACCACTGCCTCAATAATATCTTTAAAACTTATCACATAATCGTTTTAAGTTGCTTAATATTTCAGACACAAGACGGAATAATAAAGAAAGATCTCAATCTCTCAGTAAGAGTTGGTATCTTACCTGAGGGTCTAGGCTGAAGTAATAATAATCCACCGGTATGCATTGTGAAATGCAGACCAATCTTCTCAGAATCCAAATTGAAATAATTAATCCAGGTTCAATGTTTTTAGACGTTTGTGTCTTGTTCAACCTAACAATATAAATTTTCAAGTATGTTTATTATTCAAACGTCAACAATAAATCACTGTTTCTATTACTCGGTTATTTATCACTGACTAATTAACAAATCCAGATTTAAAACCGAGTTATACAGACATGTACATAATTTTTTGCTGGTGTGTAAGATCAAAACAGAGAAATCCCACACAACTGTCAAACATTACAGCTCTCTAAGAGCAACAAGCAGAACTAGTACGCTGCACTTCACAAGCAACGCTTCTCATTTCATGAATAAATCCTTTGTTCATGTTCTTCCCCACTATATTTTCCTAAGTGTTTGGAATATAGCTGTCCCACTTCATGAAACGTCAAATAGAACTGGCAATGGTTTTTTAAGAAATATAAAGCAGCAACTGTTAATTACAAATTTTTTCACTGATTTATTTGAAATAGCAGTATTTTCAGAAAACAAATTGCAATCAATGCAATATTCACTGTTTGCTTAAATCTCAACTAATTTTTGTTACTTCCACTTAACCAAACACAAAATATTTTTTTTCACAATGGTTTTTCAAAAAACGACTGAAACGTTGTTCCTAAACGTTACTAAACATGAAATCACCCCACCTTTGTTTTTTTCTTCTGGTTTCCCTGTTAAAGCAACATGTAGTCTCCTACAACATCAAGAGCTGACTAAGTAGCACGTAAGACACCGACAATGGTTTTTGAATCATCCTGATCCTCGGAGCCTCCGATGATAACTGATGTAGAGGTAAACTGTTGAGTAAGTAAATGTAAGAGAGGAACGTGATGTAACTTAGTCGGTTTACTGGTTCAATCGTAATGGAGTTAACTTGGAGTTGTTGTTGTTACACGAACGACGTGAAGAGAAGTAGTAGCAGTCTGTTACAACCGTACCTTAACTTTTTTTTGCATCTTCACTGCGTAGCTCCATATTTTTTCGCTATTCGCTTTTGCATCTGCTCCTACTAGCACACTACCATACTCTTCTGCAAACACAGTTTTTTAACGTGTTTTTTAATTCATATATGTAAGTACGAGCAAGTATCTGTTGTAGATTTAGGTGTGTAAGCGTGTTATTACAGCGTATGTTGTCTGTAGTACAAACAACGCATCTCTGTGTACATGCTACGCAGCTCTAGAGCTTTTAAAAAAGGGTTTCTAACTAGATATATAATATACATTGTAATATTTGTAGCTCTTATGAAGATGATCAAGTGTGTTGTTATCAAGCTCACAGGTGCTATATGCAAACCTGCTTGGGGAATATTATGCATACCAAAGTTGTTACGATAACTTGGTAAGGTACAAAGTATTATACTGTGACTATGACGCTCCTCACGCATATTACATTATTCTCTGCAAATGTCAATTTCTAAAGTGTCACTAGCCTTGTCGCATCTTAAGATTTTATTTGCAGAAAAAAACAGCCTGAACGGGACCCTATGTGTTATACATATACACCGAGCCTGTATGGGACACAAATATACTATTTTGGTTTCAAGGTGTTCTACTTTACATTTCCTCACTTAATTTTTCAGTGTTATGTATTTCACCAACGTCAATTTATGGCCGTAGATAAAAATACGTAGAAAGGGAGGGTACATAATGTAAACATAATACATTGTGATGTGATTTAAACAAATAGCTTAAACCATGATCCACAATGAGATCAGGGGTTCTACTCGCGTGGCTCACAGCAACGCTAGTAATTGTAACAATGTTTTGAGTTCATTATAAAACATGTATATATATATATATATAACTTGAGATGCTATATAGGATTTTGATTTACAAAATGAGAGAAATTGTGTGTATCTGTTACACGACATTTCACTACCACATTCGACCGTACAACATACACTGTAAAAAATACCATGAAAAGGGAAAATGACGGTTGACTTACCTAACAAAGATGACATTTAGATTTGCAGGACATGGGCCCACATTTAAGTATTTTGGCTTATGATACCGTTATTATTTCATAAACATTATTATGTTATGTTACTACTCTAGTAACATTATGCTTTCGCGACAACCACGAAAATTATCTGGAGACGAGAACCAGGATAGGAAGCGGCAACTTTGCTTATTATTATCTTCCACTGACATCATTATCTTTTGGACACGAGTCATCAACAGTATCTTTCTCCTACGTAGAAAAAAACGTTTTTCGCTCACTCACGTTACTTAACTTCAATATGAGGGAATGAGGTAAAAGAAGGACTCAACATGGATTCCTGTAGAGACGCTAAAGTTCCGTTTTTTTTCTCCCAAACTCCTACCTACATCCTTGAGCACGTTTTGTGGTGTAACGACAAGCATATGGGATACGCTGTTACAATGTCATTGCCAGAGGATAGGTTTGGAACAACTCGTCGGCATATGTTGAGCTGGAGAAAGCTCAAAGTGAGTGGGTTCTTATGCATACATATCCAATGTCTGACTATGGAAAGCGTGCCTCAATGCTCACATTGCTCATATAGACTACCTTATTAAGCTTTCATTCACTTCTATCTCTTTTGGTATCACGTCGTTCACGTTTTTGAAACAGGTGAGCAGAATATTAGCTAGTATTTTGTCCATGTGCTCATTTTTTAGAATTAATTTTGTACCCCACATGCTTACTTAACAATGCATGGGAGTGAAACACGTCGGATACAAGTGTGCATGGGTCTGTCGATTCACATGGACTCGCAAAACTGAAAAATATACTTTTAAAAGCATGTGATATCATAATATTATTATTACAAAAAAATAATTTAATATACATAAAGTAACATGAATAATGAAATGTAGGTTTGTAGAACTCTACGTGCAAAAAAAGCTTGTAAGTGCCTCATACATAATATCTCGGCATTACTATTTTACCTACGTAATGTTCTCAATACTCACAACTATAAGAACACTGTATAATGTCTTATGTCTTTCCACCTAGATTACGAAGAAAGTTTTACTATCTTGTCCCAATCGCTGTACTTCCATACGTTAATACCCATAATAATAGTATTTATTGTGGAAGTATATATACAAATGAATAGTAGGTTCCCCGTAAAGCTCTGTTTTATCAATACATTTCCCATCATCATAATTCTTCAGTGAAATAACACAATACATATGTATAATATGCTACCTTCCAACCCTAAGCCTACCTTTCCCATGCTTTCCAATGCAGTACTTGCCTCTTTCCTTATATTACAAACGGGCTGGCTACTAATACAACCTCAAAGGAAATACCAATAATAAAATGATCACATCGCATATTATTTTACTTTGTCAGGTAAGACTTCAAACATACTCGCTGTTGTTATTGTAATTCGAATTCAATGCACCTTTTTCATCTCAAGTTTCGCGACTAACCACTGCTTTGCTTACACCCTCAAAAGAATCAGAACAGTGTTTAGCTTAGCGTATGTAAGATGCATTTCTATTATTACAATATATGTACCTAGTATACATTATGTGATGTGAAAGAGGTAAGACGTTACTTTTTGTGGGTTTTCACTATATTATACGCTCTTGCCATGCAAGCGTGTAACAGCAGGCGCTACGCACACACACAATAGCATCATTCTTGTTGCAATCTCTTATTTTTATCTAGTCACTCTTCCTAACAACGAGAAAGAATGCATTCTCTTGTTATTTTCTTCCACTTATTACGCTCTTAAGTATAAAAGTATGTATGTAGGGAAGTATTCACCACACTCGCTTGTTGCAATTCTATACTGTTTTTGCGGCTGTTTAGTGATCTAGACCTTGAAAAGCCTCGAGCTAAATAGAATTGATGTTCAGCTTTTTCAAGTCCTATAACCTGAATTCCTTTTACACCTTTTCCGTACTTTCAATAGTCAGACAGTGACCTACTTTCCTACATCTAAAGTTTTTTATCGCTTGTTGCTTCTATTATATTGCTTCAAGAATTTCAAGTAACTTCGTAATCATCTTCGTTACACACGTTAATACAAAAAAACTTCTATTCATGTTTTCACATGCATATAAAATATATACGCAAAAAAATTATGGTCGCATACATTCATACATCTTATATTATTATATTATACCTGTATGTACTGTCGATTGTACGAGAGATGAGACTGTAACAATAACTAATCTAGTAAAAAACGTTAAAAACTGCTTTTCTTTGATATAATCTTAAGTTGTCGCATCGAGTCATAATCGGTGTTGTTAATTTGTGTTTTCTCATTTTTCTACTTGTACACTATCTTTTTAACTATCAAAGACATATATCACCGGGTTGACTTTAATAGCAGTAGTTAAATTGATCATGAGTTAAATACTCTTTTAAAAATCCCGTATTGTTTCTGATTTTACTACTCTGCTCTACAACAACTGTATTTTTTATAAGTAAGAATCAATGACGATGAGCATTATATTACATGAGGGAAGGAACTAGATAAGGGAGAATGTTTTGTAAGATGGTGAACAGACAAGGAAGATGCTTTTTTACACTAGAGAATTGCAAATAGTTTTGCAAGAGATCACTTTTTTGTTGTTGCTGAAGATGAGCTTGTTTGAGTCTGCGTTGAGTACAAGTTGCATTTTATGTATATTTCAAAGAATGCATTGTCAGGGTTGGGTATATTATGCGTGGGTATGTATGAATAGGAAGTAGGTCTTTGGCACACTATTTCAATTGTATGATGATGATGGTGATTATGGTGGGATGTTGGTGTTTCAAAGTGGTGGTGTGAATGATGATATATTCATGTTAGTACAGATTCTAAAATAATAAAAAAATAATCACAATAAACGATGATGGTATAAGGAATGATAATGTTTCGTACGCAAACGTGCCTTTAATTCTCCAAACAATGGCATGGGAATGTTTTGTTGCGTACAGTGCAAAAATAAATACTCTTACTAACTTCAAGAAATTGTTCATACTACACCCTTAACAAAACTCGTAAAAAGTGGTTGATAAAAAATAAAATGCATTTCCTCTTTTAACAATGCTGGCAGCTGGCACGTTATAATATAATTTGAATTGTACGTGGCAATGTAATTATGCGTTCTCATCCACCTCTTAAGTAGCCATCTCCTCTTTAAGAACAATTGAAACAGAAGTTTCGCATTCATCCAAGTTATTATTCAAGTTCTAGGTGAAGTACAAGTGCAAGTCTAGCAGTGCTACGTAGATATACGTATATGTATATAAGTAGCGTGGCCCAATTCACAGAGAATGATTATAAAAACTAAATTTACTATGCGTTTTCGTTTGGCTAGCTTGTTGCATATCTTATTACATACTTACGTTAATATTACCGGTGAAAAGTGTGAACAATGAAATGCATGCTTGAATCTACTGATGAGCTTCTTCAGAGTATTTTTTTGTGTTCAACGCTCAAATGCATAATGCACATATTAGCTAGATTAATCAATCTCTAACCTAAATCTATAAACCGAGAAGTATTTTTGTAGAGTTAATATATAGTTTTCAATTTTCAATGAAAGCTGAAAATCAGCATTTGATATCATGACTATCAAGCTTAATAATTTATTTCTTCTTTACCTTTTATTTTAAAGGGTTGCATGCACAAAGAAGGAAACTGGTTTTTGTAGGCAATGCTACGCAAAGAATTTTACTATTACTTATGTATCTCGGGTGGGGAGGAACTATACACGCTAAATTTTGGCTATGAACTTACTTCTTGGCGGTAAACGTTTAGTAATTACTTGTTCCGATTTCATTAAATTTTCCTATTCAAGGGATGAGCTTATTATGTGGTGGATTAGTAACGGGAACTTAATTTTATGAATGTGATAAGAAAACAATGCATGTATGAATGTCCGCATGCGGGAAACAAATAAAATCTGTGAATATGACAAGGAACCGTGTTTAAAATGATTACCAAACATAAAACTCAGACATGTAGTTGGTACCAAGTTACTTTCTAGGACCACACGGTAACAATCACCATTCATCATAAATACATTAAAATATTATCATCTATATACTTTCATGGGTATTTAGGTTGCTGATGATTATTAAAATGGTATTCCATGTCAGTGAACAAAAAAACTGTGAGCTACTTCCACAGAATCCCTGAGGGCTCAAATCCGTATGAATGACGGTATGATGGGAATGATAAAATCAGCAAGTCACTCTATGATGTATGTAGTAAGTATGACAGTGACATCAAACCGCAATGAATTTCATGTTGTAACACAACGCAACGTTTTTTATGCTCATCTCCTCCCGTAATATGCATGCACATACCAAATTCACATCTTTCCTCAAAGGCGAGTCATTACCGGGCTTGAATGTGAGCCGAAATAATAAAAATAAGTCCATAGGCAGGCAGGTAGTAATAAATATGCAGGTGAGCGTCAACCCAGATGTTTTTGTCCGCTCATCCGGACCCACATCCCAGTACATCGTTGGGGATGACGATGATGAGAGTTCCACGACGTTTTTTTCTGTCTCTCTCTCGCCTATTTATTATTATGATTATGATTATTATTATATTAACATAGATACCATATACGTAGGCAGAGAGTCCCGTTAGCCATGACTTATCTATTTTTCGGATTTCCATATTATCTTTTTAGTGTGTCGCCTACTATAGAGCTCTCTTGTCAAATTCAAATGCATAGGAGGAGGAGAAGGCGAGAGATGGGATGCGATGCTTACACAGATGTTTGAATGAGCATACTTGTTGCGGATGAACCGTGCTTGTCATACAACGGTTGACCTCGTTTCTCGTCAAACAAGCGAAGATGCCATTGCAAATACATACATAATGCTTCAGCTTCACTGCACCTTATGTTTGTTACTAGTTGCAAGAGCTAGTGATGTGATACACAGTGATGACGACGAAATGATGATCATGATCAACGCTGTGATATTGGTGTTATGTGGTCCTAAAGTAGTGGAAGCGGTGGTTTGCAAAGATGTGCCATTAGTTTTCATGGCAATACAATATAGTAAGCAAATGCAAGTTGATATTTTTTTTTGTGTGCATTACCACTTTGTATGCATTACCTACTCCTTAGTCCATTGTTCAGTTTTTTATGGGTAAAAAAATAAGCCACTGTCAATTGTGCATGTTTGTATGGATGCATACAGAATTATTTCTGGCTTAGCAAAATTTGTTGATTTTCAATCCGTTTTTTGTAGGAACAAGGGACAAAAGCATTGGAATTTATACTACTACCAATGATACATATTTCCTTAAGGTAGTAAATCTGTTCGATTATTTTTGTCCTTTTTCTTACGTTTTCTCCAATATTTCCTCACTTAGATTTACCATCTCATATTGCACCTTTTCACCGTTAATGAGAATAAGAGACGAATAAGTGATAATAATTATATTGCAACAATGACGTATATGCTTATACTTTACTTTAGTGTACATGCATATTTAACAGTGTATCTGCTACTACTACATACTGTATGGTAATGCCCATGTTCGCAAAAAACGGGATTAGATGATGGTGATGGTACAGATAATGACAATACATTGTAGTAGGTGAAATTTTATAGTGTGTTGGTGTGCAGTCATTCTGATGATGATGATGGTACACACATGAGTTGTTAAGATATAATCTGTGTTCCTTTCTTCCTCTTTTGCTGTTGTACACTTTAAAAAAGCTATTATCTGAGTTTTCTGTGGGCCAATGTAATGTGCAGTATTATAATATAATAATATTATATGCATTGTTGTGATACAACGGTTCTCTCTGCATATATAACGTAATAATCTCTATGCGTTTCTGATATGTGCTGCTCTTTTCTCAAAGTGTGTCACTCGTCTGCTTTCGTTACCAAACCTTGACATTGCCTCTTGATACTGGCAGTGTTATCAGTATCTCTTTTATCCTTTTGTAAGAGACGTATTAAAAAATATCTCTTACAATTATATACGAAGAAGCTAACTTTGAAAAGAAAAAAATCACGAATAGAATTTAGGTTAATATAGTTTATAGAGGAAAGCGTTAACGAATATTGTGAAACAACTTTCTCAAAATCATGTCATACTTCTCTTTTGTTGACTTCCTCTTGATGATGATACTTTTCTGTAACCCTTGTATTATGCTATTATGCTTCCCATCACCACAACAAGTTGTTAAACAATTTTTTAATATCTAAACTGATTGACAAGTGAAAACAACCTAATATTCTTAAGGTACAATGAATACATACAACATAGTACTAGGCCATTTCTTAAACTTGTATAGCTAGTAGCTATGTACAAGTAAGTAGGTTTTGAATTACTTAAGTCCTTTTTTGCGTACAAATACAATAAATCTCTCATTACACCTCGTAATTTTATATAAAACGATATGGACTGACAGTGGATTTTTTGGCACTGGTGAAAATTGACTGATTTTACATTCATGGTGGCTACAAAAACCTTGAATTTGGACGGAAAGTTACACAAGTACATTCTTAAGCTATTAGGTTCTGTCTGACACCACATAAAAATTAGGTCATTCCCAGATTTGCGTAAAGTAGCAGACAATTTTGTGTGTTCAAGTTGTCTACGTTTTTTCGGAGTCATTTACAACGTTTAACATGTCTATTTATTTGTTGTTGTTTTTGCAAGGCATTTAGAGTTTTTTCGGATACGCCGTCTCATAGAAAGCTATTTGCATATAAAATGGTATCTTATAATGTATATATGTATGTTTTGTAGACTCAGTAAAGAGATTGGTTTCTTGATGACATGTTTGTGTCATTGCTTTCGAACACTAAATAAATTTTATCCGTGCCAGTACAACACTTTAATCCTGATTCCGTTTTAACTTTCAAGATTTCAAGACCACCTTGAAACAAGAGTTCTAATTTTAGATAAGTTCCCTTTCATCTGGCTTCGCAATTTGTAATCATGTCCCATATGATGCAACGATTCGGGTCCGAGACACATTTTATTTAGCAGTGTACAAGGACAGGAATTAGAACTACCACCATTGGATGCTATTTACTTAAACTTGTTAAATTAGACTTGTATATGATAGTTTTAAATGTATGTTCGTCATACAATCAATCAGAATGAAAGATTTTACACGCTGCAATTGTTTGCGTGCTCACTTATTCGTACCAGGTCCAAGACCTCAATTTTTTCTGTAAACCCAAGTTCGTTCGGCTGAATGTGCAAATAGAAATACAAAGCTTACAAAGAAAGTTCGTCATGTTCAAATAGTCCATTTAATACTTGTATGCAATCTAGGCTGCAAAAATATCTCAGGTTTATTTAATGAAGCAGCGAAAGCATGGAGTATATATACATGTGCATAAAAATAGTTTCACCATTTGAATGACTTTAAACCAGATGACATTGTATTCTAGTTCAATTGCCATTAAAAACAACATCTAAAATAGTTCCGCTTGAATTTTTAATGCTTCTAATTAGCTAAGCTCGGATCTTTAAATTTGTTGATAACCTCAGTTACCAAAAGTAAAAGTCTCTAGCAAGTAATATATAAAGTGTGAAGTTGTTTAATATGATCAAGTATTATTTAAAAGTTAATAACGGGTAATCACGCTAGCAGGAAGATATCTGCAGCCTCGGTTAAATAGTTTGCGATAATCGATAAGTAAAAAGGTTTACAAATATAAGATCAATCCCATAATGATTTGTTTGTTGCGCAAACGCCAAATTCGTTTGTATACAAAACATATCTACTGTTATCATTAAATTCAGTGTGAAGTATAACGCAAAAAGCAGAAGTTAGATAAATGAAAATAATAGCACGACGACTCATGAGAAATATTAAATAAATAAATATGCATGGATTCACATAAATGGTGAGTAAAAGTAGTTTAGTAGTCGACCAAGATAAGAAAGTGCAACGGAAGGAACATTATATAGTAAACTGAAAGGAAGTGACCTTAAACTTGCACGATATAACGCAAGTAATATTTTTCAGCATTTTAAATAATATTTTGTAGCAAACTACAAAAATGCGAATAGCCAACACATAATCCAAGTACGGATGAAAATAATAGTGTTAAGCAGTAACCGGTCTTAGTTAATTATGCGCTTTATTACGGACAAAATGTAAGATGTTTTACAAGCATAACAGGTCATACATCCGTCTGCACATCAAAAACTATGCACATGCGCATCAATAAGCGGCAAAGTAGGTAGTTTAATGTTGTATATGCATTAGAGAAAACGTAGATACTAGAATTAAAGAAAGAATCCTAATAAAAGCAGGGCTACCTTTTCTGACTATTTACCATATGGCAAGAGTATAATTGAAAACCCTCTCACTCACAGAATCTTTGTAACTTCTCGTTGCACTTTAAAATAGCAAACCTACCTTAAACTACAATATGAATACATGCGTAAGTGTGTTTTTGTGGCAGGGTGTCGATAAAAGGGATAGTTTTTATAATACTAAGCCACTTCAGTACTTTTTGGCAGTATTAAATTGCCAGTTCAACCCAAATGTATTTGCAAATATATAAACATGTATATTCTATACGTATTTGCCTATGCACGCATTTAAATAAGCAATAGCAGTAAAGAGGAAACAGAAATCTTTGAAATTACATACATTTCCGCTTTGTACCTCCAAATTTTCGTTTCTGCATTGCCAGATTTAAATTTTACTTGTTAGCATATGAGAAATAGTAAATGAGCAGCATTTTATGGGAAAGAAAGTTATATGTGGGATTTAGCTAAAGTATTATCAAATTCAATAAAAATGCATTGCATGTAAAAATGCTTATTAAGCAGTTTGAGGGTCAAAGTCAATGTTATTGTCGTCGTCATTGTAGATAATGCACTTTACTCCCAAGTGTTTATCATAGTGCAAAAGAACTAGCTACCTATTTGGTACTTGGTTTGTACATCAATAGCTAAAAAAGACTGCAGTACAAAAAAACAAACTATTTATCTAAGAAAGGCAAATCTTTTTGTTGCTTTCATCCAAAAAGGAGCTCACTCTCATCATCGTTACGATTTTAAATGCATGATAAGTGCGATGATGGCATTCTCTTAACGTAATGTTATTCCATGTATTATATTATCTTGAGTTTATGCACAATATATAATGCACTTTTTACTGGCTTGGCTTGGTTGGCTTGCGTACCACCTAGTTCCGCACTTTGTGGTTTGCATTTTGTGGCTAAAACCCTTATTAGCTGCAAGTGAAAAGATATTTGGGTGTAATACAGACAGTAAAAAACGAGGCCTTGTTCAACAAAAGCATTACTGTAGGTTACTAGGTTATTGCATCGCCCCCATATTGAGCGTCCGCTAATTTCTCGTTAAGTTTTGGATGCTAACATGGTTGAAGTAAGCATATTGTATCATTTATCATTTCTTGGTTAAATTATCAGCATAATTGTTACATTATAAGGAACAGTCATCCCCAGTTGTTGTACATAGAAAAGACTAGGAAATTTACGCCTGTAGCTTTTAAAATTTAAAAATTTATATTGGTAATGCTAACTCAAAATTATATTATCCCGATGAATAAATATTCTTATGTATTTTATGAAATATTTTGTCGCATCAAAATATACAAATAAAAATGAAACTGTTACATTTTTAATTACTGAAACATCAGCCTTAATTAATTTTAAACATAATATTTCTAGCACATAGCTTCTCCTGGTTTTAAACTACCCAAATACCCTAAACTTATAAGCTTAATTATTAATTTGACCCATCCTCGATCAAATAGCAGCCCAATCACCGTATTCAAGTAGACATGCATATAAATATACGTGAAGTATATGATTACCAGTTTAAATGTAAAATCGTACCCTGATGTAATTGTGTTTGCATATATGTTCGAATGTTTTATTAATATATACATTTTCAAAATAACACAAAAATATATTTATTATAAAGACAACCAACAAAATATAAATAATGATAAAAAACAGTGTAACTTGACAATGAAGATGAAACCGGCACAAAAGAAGTAATTTTGAATGAAGCTAATTAGCTGACGTAAATTTTGCTTTATCATTACTTTTATGTAGTTACAGAGGAAATAGTTGTTTTTTATACGAAGTCTTACTCACTAACCCACCAGCAAATAATCGTCTTCATATATGTATGTATGCTTTATAATATATACATAACGCATCATATATTATTTATATGATACTCCTCGCCATTGCCCTAGATTCCTATCACATCATCTGAAAAAGTAAACCGTGTGCTACAACTGCTATGATCATCAACATTGAGTTAGCAACGATTACAATGCACTTGATATGCAACATTCACAGACACAGGAATTACTTACATTATTTTCTTCCTTCCCCGTTTACCATTTCACTGTGTGTTGTTTTGTTAACACACACTTACAATTTTACTTTGTATTGCATGAATCCTTTTGGCAAGTCATCAGTTAACACAACAACTATAAAAAAAATTCATATGATGTGGTATGCTCGGTGCATATTGCGTTGACTACCGATCCCACCACTTTTGTGCCTTTGTGAAAGTTAGTTTGCTCCAACGGTTTGGCGTAATAAGGCAAGAGATTACGAGCGTGTGTTGTTACTTTGTTTTCTATTGTGCTACATTCAACAATTTTTATAGGGTTATTATATTTGAATGGTTGTGACTATATGCTGTATATATTGCGTGAATGATGTGTTATTGTAGCATAATGCAGTACTTACGATGACCACGACGGAAATGTACATTACCATCATCATTCTCGCTGTATAATGCATTTTTTCCGCAAATAAAAGAAATGTTGAGGAAATATGAGATTCAACACACTTTAATACTTTCTATTGTATTAGAGCAAGATGATTTATTATTATATTGTACTTTAAAGTAGTCTTTGGTATAATTTTGTAAGCCATGATATATAACTCTGTAGTGCAGCATGTACTGGGCTTTTAGCGCACTTGATATTTATAAGATGCACCAAGGCATATTATGGAGACCACTTAAATACACTAGTTTATAACGCATGTGTCAAACTAAGTATATAAATTTGTATAGAACATTGAAAGATTCTACATTAATGCTATGTTCAGTCAGAGTATATCATAGGAGTTGATATCCAACAATGACAGAGTGTGCAAAAATATATTTACGTACCGTTGTTCTTAGTTGTTTCCGTAATACTACAAAACAAGCCTCGAATGAGGGGGCAGGGGGCAAGCCTCGGTTTCTAAAATATTCAGAGGGGGCAATGGCTACTGGAGTTTTGGAATAGGTCTTGTAACAGCGATGGTCACTATTTGCAACAGTGCTACTTTGTGTACATTACACAACAAGAATGTTTATTTTTGCTTTCTCTAGTGTAGTTTGTTATCCATAACATAATATGAATAACAAGGTTACTTTGTTACCTGGTTTGTTATGTTCTACTATTGTCTTTATTTTGTTAGCGACAAAAAGCCCAAGTTTATTTACGGTTCTTGCTAGTTTAAATTATGATTTTATTTCTTTACCTACTAAAAGTATGCTTTGCATACTCAAGTTACACCATTTATGGTTTCTAATAAACAAATCCTGGAAGAGTTATGGATGAAATAAAGTTTATTATGGATTACAAGGATAACCGCTGTTTTGTTCTATGAGAATAAAGTTGATCAATACATTGACGTATAAATTCATTTAATATTAACTACCGTCTGAGGCAATTAAAATGCTAACATTTTACAAGAGGGTTATTTGGAACGCTATTGTTTGTTGGATTACCCAATTTTCTTTCCAAACCTGTCTCCACATGCTACACAGCCCACATTTTATTGATTGGATGTTGGCAACATGATATTACCATGTAACTTGTTGTGCGATGTGTCTTTTGCATGCCATCAATGGGAACATTATGTACAGCAAACTATGGACAATTATTCCTACTACTACATATTTGCTCTGTCGAGGTTCATAGCTATCCTTAATTTTAACAGCTTTCCCCCTGTTTCTTTTGTCTTCATTTTGATAAACTTTTCCTTTTAAGTTCTGTCCCATACGTATACTGCCGATTTTAAGCGTGGCCCATCATGTTTTTATTTCGTGGCGAACCCAAAATAACAACCTGTTCTATTGTGTTTCATTCATTTGGAATTGGAATGTTATGCAAGGTCTAATAGTTAGCATTAGCACATAATGTCAAGTCACGTTGCAGTTCACGTTTTGTCTTGTATCCATTTCAAAACTTGGTTCATGGAAGCCTAGCTCCGGTTTTCGTCAGATTGAATGCGGTTTTGACACCTTATACGTATTTCGACAGTGTAATGATACTCTTCTTCTTCAATTATGAAGTATGACTTTGAAGATTGCATAAGACGTGGGACTTGCTTACTGGAACATTTAGTACAAGTTTTCATAAATTTTTACAAATTTAAATATGATTTTAGTTGCAATGGTAACCTTTTTGGGATGTAGGGCTTCACGAGCTCGCTTAGGCTCAAAAGCTTCTTAACACAACATGCATGTTAATTATTTGAATATTTTAATGGCAATTGCTTTTTCAGCATGCAAAATACATTTGTGGTCCAATATAGAATGAGTATTGCGGGATCCGGAACCGATGTCGGTGACGTACTTGTCGGCGGACAAAATGTCTATAGATAAAATGTCAAAATGTCGGTGGGTGACAAAATGTCACATAATAGTCACGTTTTTATATTAAGTATTTTTCAATCCGGTGCATGTATTCACATGAACGATTTTTTAGAACGAAATATCTGTTAAGGAATTTCTCCGCTATTCAAACCTCAAATAGGTATACACTTGGTCGATGCTACAACGTGACACGTTCACCGGATATTTTAGGTTTACTCTACCTCTATGTTTTTTCAGCATGAAGAAAAATGAAGTCCAGGTTAATCTATATCTTTGTACATCAGTAGCCATTCATATGACAAATCAACGTGACTGATCCAGGTGAAAGCAAAATTGTGTTGGACGGTCTGAAGAACAGAGTAAACTGTACCTGACTAAAAAAGACCTTTAGTGTTATAGGATGCCCAATGGTACGGTAAAAAAATTGGGGTTGCATAAGCATGTGTGGAAGAGTGTAGGAAGTTATGAAATCATTAGCATAATAATACAGTACTTCTATTAATAACCGTATCCTGTAAACTTATGTTGTACAAGATAGCATATATTGAAGATTCCCTGTTGGTCTAGATAGAAGATATGTCTAAAAAACTTAACAAGAAATCCAGTCGTTTGAAAGTTATGTAAATTTTCCAACAAACGTTTACCCCGTAATGTACACATAAGAGTGCACCCACGTGTGTTTTAGGATTGCATAACGTTTGATTACTTTTGAAGATTGGAAATTGCTTGAATATCCATGAATTGAAAAACAAACTTAATGCAAATTCACAGAAGGATGTTTATGCACATACAATTAACACATGGCTAAATATCAGTCCAGACTTTCTTGCACGGAAGCACTTGACCATTCTGGTAGAGCATACCACGAATGCAAAATTCTTCTAGTAGCACGCGTATAAAACATGTGAATTTTAAGGAGCACGAGATAAGATCATCACGTTTAAAGAGATCTCAAATGGCTGCATTTTATATTACACTACTTGATTACGCAAACATTGCTTCCTTTACCCTACAGCATTGAAATGTATTTTGCTAATGTTTTCGTAAATGATGGTACCACAACTGTTTTTACTTAGTCGCAATTAAATGACTTCCTTATAATTTTGGGATTTTAATCTATATCTATGAAAGCATTAACATAAAAGTTTCCTCTTTCGAAACCTCTTTAATTTCAATACTTCAATGAAATCCCGACAAATTTGTAAGAAATGAGTCTTCCACATAACATTCGTAGTAATTAAAATTGTAGGTTTTAAGAATTTGGAACCCTCGGGGATTCATTGCATGTTTTTAATGTCATATATCTACTTTGTATACGCAAAGCCATGTATTATGCACACCCTCACCTTTCTCCATCGCTAACCTGGTTTTATGCAATATTCTCGAATAATATTACGTATGCATATACATTGCGACACGTTTCCTTCCTCTTGTGTACCAATTTTTCCATGAGACCACAAACTTTCAAACTGAGAGTTCCAGGAATAGAAAAATGCGCGTGTCTACATACATGTCACATGTTTTGTTTCTCTACTTTTCTACGGAACCCACGCTCCTTTCCCTGTTGTTCACTTTCAGCATTACGCCAGGTGTACCAAATTTCTCCCTGATGAGGTTCTCTTGTCACATGCCGGAGATCCAACTTGAAAAACAATTGGTTCAGTATAATTGCAATTTCTTTTATTTTACTTGGCAGCTCAGCTTGCCTAATTGTTTATCCTAAGTTGTCAAAAATTTGAAGCATGCTTATAATCCTACTCGTATATAATTTCCTGCATTGATTACTACCGGGTTTTTGCTAGCTATACAATCAATACACATTAACGTAATCGAATCGACTAAACGTGCTTCAATAAATTACTTTTTTGAGGCATTTATGCACACGGAGGAATATGAGTATTTTAATGATACGGCAATGTTATTGTAAAGTATACTTTGATATTTAACTATTCTAAAAAATGTTTGATGTGGTATCACGTGTGTTTACAACCTTGCAGTCTTTCCTGTGACCCGAAAATGTTGGAATCATTTTCTCAATACCATTTTCCCACACTAAAATCTTTGAAGTTTTCGTTAACTTTGATTATCTGCTTGGAAAATTAGCAGTAAATACAATAAGTCCTGTACTTTCACTTTCAGCCTGTTCACTTGTACTCATGTTTACATAAAACGAAATATTTTTCATACACCGTTACTAGCATGCTAGCTGTCCCGACTTAAATAATTCACATTTGTATATAAAAAGTAAGATCATATAGTACGAAACTTGTAAGTTTGTGAACATTATTACATTATAAATGTATATTACTCAAAAACAACTTTATTCTTGCTGTTTTATTTTCATGTGGGAAAGCTTGATTTTAGCCTTTTATTAATTGCTGCCAACTCTCCGCAAATAACTTCTGATTACTTTATTTCGTCAGTAGGATGTCTGAACCTGGAAATAGAATAGTAGATACAGCGCTGCGTTACCTACAATGCCAGTCTACTACAAGATTTGACTTTGCTTGTACATTAGTGCATTGTTCCAATCTGAATTAAAATTACGATATGAAAGCGAATCACAAACAAAGACAGTGAAATGCACGTTATGTAATTTAATATTGTATTGGTTTCCGATAAATTGCTGCATTGCATCAAAAAAGTATTTCGCAACAATTGCAAGTTGTAGTTACTGAGCTAAAACCGAATCTCATTGATTCAGAAACACTACGCTTATGAAAAATTACCACTTAACATCTTATGATTTTTGACGTAAAACATAATTATATTTCTTATCCCAATATCATTTTCGTAGTCAATACACTTGTTAATCTTGGCCGCGTGCTTTTTACTTGCAAAAGCATTGCAGTAATATAGCAGAGTTGTGTGTGTAATTCTCACGTTGCAAGCGTGCAAAATAATCACAAGAGCACGGGACTAACTTTAAAAGCAATTTTACGTCAAACTACACAATATTTTAATCGAAACAAGAGAACCGAACTTTTGCATCCGAATGTAGTAGAATAATATAGTTTTTCCTTGTCAATACCCGGTGACCCAGGACTCTGTATCCCAGAAACGCATAATTGCACCTCTGGTTTTTTATTGCACCATAATTTACAAATTGCAATGCATTAAAGTTTTGTTTTGATGCTGGGTTAATTTGTTCTTCCTTTCATGATGTTGCTTAATTATGATATGATGGACCATTTGGAAAATTAATGTTTTAATAATGATATAATCATTGACTATTCTTTGAAACCAGTTAAATATTTATTGTGTTATTTGCTACGACTGTCTGCAAAAAAGTCGCAATTCAATCAAAAGACTAGTCTACTGGTATGGCGGCGTAGAGAGGTGGTTTTTATTTACAAAGTACCTCATTGCGCACAGTTAGCGATGCTTACAGAAATGATGGCTGTCGAAGATTATAGAAAAGCTACTGCTTAAAATGCTTCATTTGACTGAGCTTATTCATGTTTTTGATACAACCGAATAAATTATTTCTCTACCAATAGTGAAAAATGTTGGTTGGCACTGGCTTGGTGAAGCCCTAATTGTTTTCGACGTTTGGAAATATGTACGAAATCTTGACACTCTATCTTTATTTGTACCTGCATATTATATGTATGAACATTTATAAAGGTGAAAATTCGGGATGAAATTTACTCATATTTGGAACTTGTTATGTTGTGTATGAATCCCATGTTTTAGAAAGTCATCTTATACCAATTCGCATGCACACTCTCTGAATTGTATTAATATTCATTGAAGTTAACAGGAGATTGAACTTTGAGACAAAGTATTGCGGACTCTAAAGACTATGTAAGCACCAGCTTTCAGTTGACATTGTGATGGAATCATGTAGGCATGCCAAAATATTTTACAAGGGCTAATAATAAGTCAGTGCTCCTGATTTGTAACTATGCAGTTATAACGAAGAGAAACATAACATGAGCCGCTAAAAGACGCCAGTATAGTTTTTAGTAATTTGCATCCATTTATCCCACTTATTACTGCACATAGCCCAGTCTTTAAGGTCATGTCAATAACACCACCACTTCTAGATGCATTCAGTATGTCAGTATTCATAAGTTAGGTACGCGACACTGCATAACCATTAAATAGCAACCACTTTCTTTTCATTTTCTGCCGAAGTGTCAATACCCGCAAAATTAAACATGTCTACTTTATGTGACTCGACTATGAGGCTGTTACACTCTTCAAGACGTTACATTGCGGTCATCTAATATTAGTTTTTCTTTTATGAGCTAATAAGTACTTTTGTGTCAAGTGAATTTGAATTGGCACAAAGAAGTGAATGAACTAAGGAAAATAACTGTTTAACTTAAGGGCATAGATTTGTTTTGCTATACGTGTGATACTACTTAACAAATTAGCTGGTAAATTATTCACCAGGTATAGGCCGCTGATGAGTGTTTTGTTTGCAAATTCATGTCAAGTTGTAGAAATTTAAAGTCTTTTTCGTTCATGTACTTTTGCTTATTACAAATTTAAACTTGGGAACTCAATGGAATTTTTACAATGCGTAAAGCGCGTACGGTGCAATGACATCTTTGTCATAGTTTGTCTGCAATATGAATACGGAAAAGGAAGCGTGTCAGTGTTACTCAGTTAATAGCTTGTTAAAATCACCTTTACCTGCGAACAAACATACATATAAGCTTGTAGTTTGTTAGCTAAAAATAAAGATGTTAGCTGTGATGGTGATATTTAACACAAAATCAGGTAATTACTCAATTTTCCACTCATTTGCCCTTGCAAGTTTTACTCTTGTTTGGTTGTAAAAGTTATCGACCTTTCACATGCTTGCTTTCATATGTTACGTCTCTTTGTAGTCACCTTTAACGGTAAGATAATTGTACTGATGACTAATTATGAAAGTTTGGTTAACATGCAACGTGACTTCTGTCTTTCGTGCTGAAAGCTTTGGTTGAAATCAATGACTTCTGCATTTTTGCTGACTTTAGTTCAATGAATGATTGCTAAACTTGTGTTGCATTTCAATTAATTAAATTTAAAGTAGGAACGAAAAAAATTAGCAATAAAAAAATGAATGGTTTCGTTGTAAATGTTGCTGTTGAACACTGATAGAAGCAATCCGTTCGCATCTTATTAGTGCTTCATAATCAGAAAATTATAATAATGTTGGTTTTCTACTTGAAAGACTAAGATTTACAAAGTGTATCTTACATCGGGAAATTGTAACTACAAATACGTGTAGTAATTCTTCCTGAATCTGCAAACAATTAGCCCCTTCTTTCATTCAAAATCTTATGATTTTCCTTAACCCTTAAACATCAGAACAAAAGTAAGCACCGTGAAAATTACATGGGATGAGATAATAATAATGAGTATAATGTACGGATGATATCGTGTAATAAAAAAGTACACATTGTCTGTGCATGTAGTGTTTTTATATACTTAAGTAGGTATAAATTTGCACGTAAGCAATACTTGCTTAAACCTACTCACTCAATCTATAAGGTTTCGTGCTTCGTCTTGTATTATTTAATATGTAGGTCGAGCTCACTTGCTTCTCAAGTAAGTAAGTTAAGTATGTAAGTAGTGAAAACTTTCTAATTCCTTATTCCACTTCTTTTTTCTTTCTTTCTTCCTCATACATATATATATATATACTTCTTATCACGCCATCCTCGTCTACATAATATTAAAATCTCTACTCTGAAAAAGTGATGATACGATTCTGATTATATGAGAGGGTGGTTTGGGTAATATCAATTGGTTGGTTTCAGGTGTCTTTTTACTGGCATATGCAACGACCATTGCGTGAGATGCCCTTCAAGGAATTGCGCATTTGGTCAAATTATGAGAAATAAACAAAGTGGGACTTTGATTAAGAATGAAAATGGTGCCAAGTGCCATTACGCACAAGCAACATAGTAAATTAATAAAAGTGGTGGTTGACAGAGTTTCAAAAACAGAGTCTGCATTTTTCTTGTAAAGCTTGTAAATTTCATGTGATGTTTTTAAAAGTAATCGATACTTTTGCTAAAATCAGACAAAGTGTGAAATGAGAGCTTCAAGCTGGACACAGACTTTAGATGATTAGGTGCATGTCTTGCATACTTATCATCAATTAGATAAATCGCACTTCCAAAAACATCCTTTTCCTCGTTTTTGGTAAAACCCCTTTAACAGCGTAAATTCGATTGCCTTTATAATAGCTTTATTGTATTGTACCAAGATATAAAATCACGCAAAAATTCAAGGGTGGAATTTATTTTTACTGAAATTGTATTATAAGCTATTAATGCGATCTACATCCTTTAATATGTATACTCTTTATTTGGCAACAAATTTGCTTGGCATGTAACAATAAGAAAATCCAAAGATCAATGGCAATGCCAAGGTAATATTTTTGCTAAACAAAATGAATTACACACTAGTTAAGACCATCTACAGTTTTATAGTATACTGAGGATTTATTACGTTATTTATGTTGTTACAATATACCATTGGCACTAGCTTATATAAAATTTTTGGGTATATAAGGTACGCACGGGTGGAAATGGAAAACTATCACGATGAAGGTGGTGCATTTGATGAGAATCTCTCTTTTACATGTCATGTTATGTTGTATTGTTATTACCATTGCTGAAAGGAAGGATGTCCTATAAACATCTTCAAATGTGTGCTTGTGTGCTACTTGACACTATTATGCGTCTTTTGATCGGCACAATTTTTCTGTGGGAAGTGGATGTCTATGTTGAGATGAAAATCTTGTCGGAGCTTACACTTTTTTCGCACAATAAGAACAATGAGTAAGAGTCTGCGTTATCCCATAAAGCGTATGTGTGTATAATGCTGGTATATTGGGACATGTATATATAAAGGACATTATTGTATATACATAAAATGTGTGCATTTGTGGCTTGATTGATAATGTAAACTGAAATACATTATTTATGCATAATATACATCTAAGAAAAGATTATTCCATTAGTCCTACGATTTCTATTTTAGTACCAAGAAGCATGTGTGTTGTGTACCCCTGAATGAGCTAACAGTCGTCTCAAGTCTGGTCTAATGGAGTATTATAAATAAATAATTAGTGTACTTGATTGATAATGTAAACTGAAATACATTATTTATGCATAATATACATCTAAGAAAAGATTATTCCATTAGTCCTACATATCATATTTCTATTCGTTATTGTGTTTTTATGCCAAAGATAGCACTGCCCTTATGCGTTCAAAAGTAATACAGCTTTTTTTAGTATGAATACAAGTATAGATCCTATAAATCTGTCTACAACTACTAAGTCTGCCAAGCAAGTCGTCATCATCATCATCAGTATTATGGTGTTGTTGTCTATAATCGTATTTCACACAATGCTAAATTATGCATGTATGTGTATAATTCCTTTAGATATGGGGATGATAATACATGTAAGTAAATGCATTTGTGCAAAAAAGTACGAAAGAGAAAAAAGTTCCACTTCCGAGTTTTCTGAACTTGAAACACAAGTTGAAAACAAGGTTAAGTAGACCTTGAGGCAACAACGACTGCATGCAAACGCACCTCGCCTCGTTTATACATAACTCGTGTATAGTATACAGTGGGTATGTTCATATTTTATAGTATTTATACAAATATACATTATAACCATGTATTTAAGTGGTCTAGTAAAAGTATGTATATACACAACACAGCGTTGCATTTACTTTGTGTTACTTTAGCATATTCGATAATTAAGTTTTTCGCCATGCAACGCACTCCATCGCATTTCTTCTTCAACTAATAAACCCGCAAACAGGATATAGAAAACTTGCGATTCTTTAGACTATTCGTCTGGCTGCGTTTTTTGTTATTTGGTGTTCAGAATGGAGCAATTCAAAAATTGTTTCTAGAAGACCCAAAAATGCCGTTTTTTACCTCATTTAGATATTGGCGATTCTGACAACAGAATCGGCTTATTGATATATATTGGACCCTAAATCATGTGCCGCATGCATATGTTAAAATGCAAAGTTTCGAAATCTTAACGATCGCTAACGGTAAATTTTGACATTTAGTCTGCCTTTTTTACTGAAGCTGCTCCTTAGCTAGAGACTACGTTTGCCGAAAATAGACTGTCAAGAATTGGCTCCGTTCAAAAGTTGTGACCAAAAAACGCTTTTTGAAAAATCGGCCGTTACTCGTTGACCGTTACAGTTTTTTCAAAATCTGACAACGGCATCGTCATTTTGATAAAAAATACCCTAGAATATGTGGCATGTGCATATACTGTTATATAAAAAATTTGAAATCGTAACGGTTTCTAATGGTAAAATGTAACCGTTAGCGCCCATATCAGAACTCATTTAAGCCATTTTCATTGGGAACCCATTGCAAAAAGAATTTTTTGAAAAAAGTTAAAAACTGCGCCCAGGAGAGCGGTGACAGACTGACAGGCGGACGCCGCTACCATTCTTAGTAACTCGCTAAATCGCAAGTTAATAACTGCTATGGGGTTTAGTGTTAGTGATATATTGTATGAAGCTGTTTTTAAAATGACGATAGAAACTGAAAACGAAATTCCTGCTAGTATATTTTGAAGCAATAAATTCCATTGAAATGCAAATTTGTTAGTTGTGTGACCAATTGTCAGGATTTCAGATGGTGGTGATAGTATGGTATCGTTTACTTGCAGTCATATCAAATCTCAGACATATCGTCTCTTAATTATTATTTTTATTACACTTGACCAGCTTGAAACAAAATCGTTGCCTAATGGTTGCATTCTCCCGAAAGAATGAATGGACTATGATGAAATATACTAGCTTTTATATCCGGCTTCAAATAAGAAACCGCTTTTGGTTGAATGTAAATTGGTGGCTCTTTCATTAGGCCACAAATACAATTATGCAGATGACCACGCAGGTAACTCGTGCCATTTATAAAGTAAAACGAGATCTAGCGGAAATATTTATAGACTTATACACGCATAACTGCTCATTTTTGCTGCATCTCTGTAATCAATTTTATTTGATCATGTTTTATTGCAAAGGATTGATTACGTACATATACTTGTTAAAGATGACACAAATGAAAAGTTCGCTGTACAATACAATTCTTAAATATTTTTGCTTTGGGTTTATTAAATAACGGCTTATAAAACTACATTATTTAAAGGAATTGCCAGTTCCGGGACTTTCTGGCAACTGTGCTACTTCTGGCAAATACATAATATACGGATGGGAGTAAAATAGGAAACTTGTTTTGATTAATCATCATTTATGTAGGTATGTGACTCACTTTCCATCTTTGCGTTTTCCACCCATCCGTCAAGCCTAAACTTCGTCTAGAGATCAGTCTCATAATAAGCAACATTTGTAATATTAAATTAAATTCTCAAAATTTGCGTCGTGGCTATTGTATCTATTTCTGGAGAATCATAAGTCATATCACATGTAAGTTAATACGTGGTCGTATATGTTTCAAAATACACTGGCAAGTGTGCCAGAAAAAGTTAAGGTGGGGAATCCATGTTGTGGGGAGTCTCAAGGTTATCTAAAAGTTTTATCATGATTAATCCTAGAAGGAAAACAAGAATTTTGAATTAAGTCCCTGAAAAGAAAGTAAATTTATAGTTATTTAGTTATTCATAGTTAATTAGTCCCTGAATGGATTTTAAGATTTGAGTAAACTTGACATGTTTACCTAAATCATAAAATAATTTTTGAAAACATCATTTTACTGGTCAAATAGTACGTATAGGTGGTTCTACTTTAGGAAACACAAATTAATTTTGTGACAGAAGATGATCAAATTCTCGTTAAATACAAACATAAGCTTATATGTATATGTACGTAATATATGTACTGTACGTCAAGAAATGATAAATACATGACTCTGAAGAATGTATCCTTTCATAAAATTGATACCGTTCTGTATTATTTGCAACACGTGGAGAACGTGAAGTTACACTAATTATTTATTTATAATACTCCATTAGACCAGACTTGAGACGACTGTTAGCTCATTCAGGGGTACACAACACACATGCTTCTTGGTACTAAAATAGAAATCGTTATTTCTACTCGTGTTGAATGCTTTCATCCAGCTCTCAACTCCACTTTCATTGATTGCGGACGGTTGACGCTGGAATAGCTCATGTTTTCTTGAACGTGACTGGAAGAGCTGTGTATGAATATTGTTTGCATTAATCATATGCCTCCGCCTGGACTCAGGAAAGGAAACAGTCTGACAGAGTAAGTCTTACGAAATAAGGAGAAAGGCATAACTCCACAACTGTATTGTTTCTCGTGCTAAGCTGTTTCTACGCTATGACCCTGGTATTAGCTCAAACTACTGGCGGATTTTCGAACACATGAAAAAGATAGCGAATTTTGTTGCCTATTCTTGGTATTTCACTTTGCATTGCCTAACAGTGGGCGTGGAAAAGAATGACATAAGTAGGCAAAAGCAACGTGCTCACCGGTAAAAACGTGTCTATGTCAATTTTATGAAAATCCTTTTTACTCTTACCAATTTATATATTGGTATTACATTGCGATTAGACTATGACGAAATATCCAACTTTTACGTTTGAGCAGTCACATTTTGCAATGTTGAAAAAACATGTGAGCTGTAATACTCATTGTTGTTGCGCATACTATGTAAGGTTAAATTTCGAAGTAATTTATTCTGATGACTATTGCATTTCTTGGAAAATTTTGATGATTTTCAACTTTCAAAGTTAATCAACCACAGGGTGAAAGTGGAAATAATGACAGCTATAAATAAATTGAATGTCCACAAAAGCCATTTGTAAACCAACAGCCAACCAAAACATGTAAAAAGTCGTTGTTGTAGCATTTATTAATAGAAAATGCATTTCTATAAATAACACTGGATAAAACGAAACGGGACAACTAATTTTTCCATAATAGTTCTCAACAACTTTAGCTCAAGATGTTAGTAAGCGGAGCTTTAAGTCAGAACAGAAGCGGAGATTTTTTTGGATTAACAACAATTATATAACTATCTGTCATATTATTCCGAATCACAAGCTTTTAAGAATACTTTAAATGACTCATGGGTGTATCCATGACCGATGATGTTATAGCATCTTATTATTAACATAATTTAAAGTATACTATTAGAATTGGCAGAATTCTCGTGGGAAACTGTAAGAGTAGTTTATACTCAGGCTAATTAAGAATTAAATACATTAATAAGTTACACATTTGCCACAGAGTTTCTATCACATTTAACCTAATGCTGCATTTGGCACGATTCTTGCACAGTTCAATACCATTTTAAAAATGTCGATTTGGTCGTTTCCAGAAGTTGACGTTAATCTGAATTTTATATTTTCGAAGATTATATATAACCATACTCTGATGTTGATCTCTGTCAAAAAATGCATAAGTATTTGAGATAAATATATAGAATATTATAACATTTTACAGACTAAAAATATTCGATGGCCACTTTTTTCGTCTTTGGAACTCCTATGTATGAAAATATAGCGTTAAAACACAATATAATATATAGTAATGTTATTTTCAGTTGACATTTAAAAATTCTTTTAAAAAATTAAAAGATTTGATACTTAAGTTACCATTTTGTAAAAAGGACATTTTTATAGTAATAATATATAAAGTACACAAATAATTATTTTTGCACCTATCCCGAACATCTAGAATTTACTTTCACCACAACAAAATCCTTGAAAACCCATGTACTACTTTTTAGTATTATAAATATTATTTCCTTACATGCTTAACGACCAGTATTATTTTACATAGATTTACTTTACAAACCAGAGATTATACTTGGCAGACATGTAACCATAGAGATATCAGGTAGCCATTAAAAATGTCGTTTTACAAACTACACACAGAAGATAAGCTTTCACTCACAGGTACAGTATTCCAAGAAGGTTAATACAAACACATTCGTTTCCCTCAGTAAACATACTATAGTCGCCTAACAACTGACAAAATAATTGAAGAGTCAAGTCGTCGACTACAATGTGACTAATTAGTGTTAGTCCTATATATGATTTCTAGTTATTTTATATTATGGCTTCTTGAAAATTCTATCACTAATTAGAATGGCATTCGATATTAGCTTGACATTGTAACAACTCTCGCAGCAGGCCAAAATGTTCCACGCAGTCAATTTGATGGCATTTACAAAAGTTGGTTGACTAAATTATTCTATCTTGCTGGAATGGTTGATTGAACCAAATTTTAAAAATATGTACTATACTACAATGTGATTTTTGCTTTTCTTAACGTCATATTAAAGTCAAATAAACATGACATGGCTGTTAATTAAATTAATGTGGAAATTTTCAATAAATAAAGATTTCGTTGGAAATAAAGAAGACATCGTCGTTTGCTGACTCGTATTGTTCAATGGAAGTCATGGGATGTCACTTATATAAAACAGGACTACCGTCTCATGAATTCTGTAAAAGAAAGTTTTTAAATATAAATTTTTTATTCCGGAAAGGATTGGGAGAAAATTTTTGGATTTCGTTTAGTCAACAACTGCTCACCATCAGGCAAAATTTTACGGGAATTTCCAAAAGCTGGCATGCCAGCCTGAGATGCTCCACGATTTGATCCGTATTGCAAACCAATGATCTTGTTACTCTCTGCAAGTTTTTCAGCTGTAAAGTTACGCTTATTCTCGTCAGCAACTTTGACTCCAAGGCGTGGTCCATCAAACCCCTTCTTTTGTGCCTGTTTCAAAGATAACACTCAGTCAAAGTTCTTGATGGGCCAACTCAGTTAAGTTTTAAATAATGAAATAAGTATAGTTAATAAATATAATTAATTTACCGTTCCTCCCAAGGCAAAAATGCAGTCTACAACCATGTACAAATTCTTGTGTTCATACAAGTCATTCACTTGGAAAAGGTCTTGCGACTTGAGACCGTACGTTTCACATCCTTTCAAAAACATTTCCAGGTTCTCGCGCTGCAAATGATTCAAGGAATATTATAAATATCTACATCTAAAATATTAACAAGTATTTCCAATATGTATTCCTCCTATTTCATATTCATTACGGACAATTGAGAATTAAAAAATACGGCCTTTGTATTTTATAAATTAAAAAAGCTTCACAGAAGCTCAACTTAGTTTCACAAATTAATATAAAAAGTCTCAAATCGTATTTAGTAAAATATCACACCTGCTTAAACGGAGCGGCTGAGGTATTGATCTTCTTAACCGCATTTGGACACAATCGGTTAATCAATCTGAAACAGGTAAAGAAACGTACACATGAATTTCCAAATAGTTAATAACAATGGGCTTTCAGCTTAGAAAAGTTTTATAACCTTGTATAAACTTACTCGCAAAGTAATACGCCGTCCCTGAAAACTGTGGCAAAGTCAAGTTGATCCCTAATTCCATTGTCACTGCCAGGAACATCCAATTTCCTTTCTAGAACAGCTTCAACCCAAAGCACGACTTCTTTAGCCCTTTCCAAGCTAAACTTTGCTTGAGCCTTTTCATTACAAACATTTAAAATTAGTTATGACAAGAAATACAATGCATACCATTTACATCACTGTTTTAAAACTTTCAAATAACATTACAAATTAACATGTAGAACATATAAATCTACTTATGGCATACAGCATGTTGCTTTCAAAGTTTTCCTAATGCATGAAAATTAGCAACAATATTTTAATGCATTCAAAATTACCTTCATTTGACACTCTCGGCTGAGACCGTATGATGGTCCATGGAATGCCATGACTTTGGATACAGTTGAACAATCGAAAACAGCACAACCTTCTTTAAGTTATCCTGCAAACCGTAAGAAATTTCCAATTAGACTTTTTCTTCAAGTATTGATCATAAATTTGTTAATATACAACCATGGATAAATTATCCTGACTTGAGATAAATCCCGGGATTCGATTACTACCGATTCGATTATTTCGATTATTCGAAATTGCAACCAGTAGTGTGTCCTATAATATGCAAGTGTTTGGAATGAATGATAATAAAAACTTAGGCTGTGCACGAGTTTGCGGCTTTCATATTAGGTTGATTACTGTGCGTATGTAAACAACTGTTGCATATCATATAACCAATAACAGTACACATTAATAAGGAAAGGACATAAGATCCAAACTGATTTGTGTTTGAGCAATGAAAAAATAATATGTCTAACCAAAAAACCAAAATTCTACAAGTAGTTTTAAAGGAGCATGCAGTCTTGAGCATATTGTTCAATTATGGCCACAAGAGTTGTTGTTACTACCATAAATGTACAATTCCTGTATTAGCCTCTGAAAATGATAACCAACTAGACCGACGCATGTTAGTATATAATGTCCAACCAAATGAAATAGTTAACAATAGAGATATGCAGAATATATATTTTTTGCAATCTTGATATCAGCCATGTGAGAAAACCAGCCATTGACAGCCGCCTTTAAAAGGATATTTACCTACTCTAGTCTAAATTGATGATATGATGGCTGATGCCGAAGATAATATCCAGCCAGACTCAAGACACATTAAGATTTTGCACTGTTTTCCATATTAATACACAACGTGTCGTGTGTGTTGACATACATAAAGAAGATCCTTTTGCAAATTTTCTATACCTAATGTACTAAAACTAAGATAAAAACCTTTAGATTAGGGGCATGTGTGTGAATATATGGTTTTTATTCTCAGACAACCATTACTTTGGTGATGAGCTTCACTTTCTAGAATGTACGATGGGATATGGTATAGGCAGTAAATTATGAGTCCTTTGCGTTGGTCTTTGATGACTTAAAAGGAGTTTACGAGCAAGACAGCAAGGCTACACAATGAAATCAGTTAAGACTCACAAGATGACATTATAAGTAAATAGGTAGGTTTGATAGACAAAGAGTTGTCTGCCACCGTTTAATGTTTTACAATAATTTTTGAATTTAAGAGTTTCATTAAAAATCTTTATTTTGAATGTGTATTGTTGATTGTTATTTCGTTATGCAGGAAGCATAAAAGATTTCTTCGAATGATGAATACACTGAAATTGGTAAAAAATTGTGTAAATAACTAATTACTTTTGTAAGATTTGGCTAAATTACGGTTGCAAATGTTGTGATTTTGATCCAGCGTGTCACACTTGTTACATGTCTACAATAGAAAAGTCATTTTAGCCAGATAAGGTAATATCATGGATCATCCTTTTACAATATATACATGGACATGCCTAACCGCATAGATTCATAGCTTCTTAAGCTGCTAAGGTGGACATGAATTGCTGTTTTATTAGCTCTCAATGATTTAATTCGCCTAAGTCTACAACGACTACGTGGGCGAGTGATCATAATTCCTAAAGATGAAATGAATCCTACAATCACAAACTAGTTAATATCACACACGTAGCAAAAGGTGAACCTTAAGTAGTACGTCTTATATGTAAAGCCGGACGAATCTTATGCAAATACAATAAACAGATAGCAATTATGCTTTTATTACCTTCAGCAGCCGTTTAATGAGATACTAACCTCGCACATACACAAAAAATTACTCAATTAATTGTAGCACGAGGTAAACTCAAACAAGACAAATAGTATTATTCAACAACTTTGTTGCAAACGTTTTAAATCCAGCCTTTCCTAAAATTCTGAAAACCACAGAAACACTCCCTGAAAAAAAAGCCTTCTCTTAAGGGATGGAGCAACAATAGCAGCGCCTTGTTAGGCAAAATACTTAATAAGACGAGAGTGACAAGGGTAGACCGTGCATGGGAATCAATTCATTTAAAAATCAGGCGGATTTCAGGACTTAGGTTTTTTGTACACTCTAACGTCACTTCTCACCCTTTAAAAATAAGGAACATTACAAAAGGGAAATATTTGATAGGATAGTATTGGAATGTAATGGGTTTCAATGTTGAGAAAAAGTGAACAATAATATGTAGCCGATGAAGATGTATATATGTACTAACTTCGTCACTGGAGTTGAACTATTGGAATGAAGATTCTCTATTTCCTATGAGGATGAGAACTAATAAGTATGCATATTTAGAATTACACACAGAGACATTAGGAGACTAGCAGTTATACACACATGTACTGATTACAGGATACATGCTCAACAATGCAATGCAATGATTCAATAACCCTAAACGAAAGGTGTGTGTGTGTGTGTGTTTTGTCCTTCTTGAATAAGGAGCAGAATACCTGTATACTAGTTTACTTGCATTAAATCCCAGTATTTACATCATCATCGTCTTAACCATTTGTCGACATAGGACGATGTTTTAGAATTAGAATGCCGTATACAGCAATAAAAATCAGAAAACAAGTATGCTACAATGCCAGGATTACCTTTTACACACCTTTGCATATCCCTTGTAAAAAATTGTCTTCACAACATATTATATGCAGCTAAAAAAGCTTAACGTCATGTGTGATAGTAAAAGGGTATACAATATACGATTTTTTTTATCCTCTCCACATTTACACAGTCAAGGGATTATAGAATGGTTAGTTATGTTACATTCTTCTATCATATTATACAATCGGGTATATTATTTTGTTTCGCTGAAAAAAGTCGCTATTCCACTTGCCGTGTGGTGAGCACAAAGTAAACCGAGGTAATCGCATGTAACAAGGCGTGTATATCCAATATGCAAACAGCAGTTGCTTTCTTATGCAAATGGAGCATAATATTTTGTGCCATTGAACGTTAGCACTAAAGTCATTTTAACATTTATCCTGGATGGCTTGATAAGGCTTTGATTGGCAATTTTAAATGAGTATTTATGCTTTCTTTTGTAAACAGCCTCAAATTATACGGAAAATCTCACTGTTAAAATTAAATTCGTCAAAGAATAAAGCATGTCTCGTTTAATTTTTAGCTAGTCCTAGGAAAATACTTTGAAATCTTTAATTAGACACACAGACGGACAAAGGTATTAAAATCACAAAGTGATTTCAAATGATTTCTGACAATATAACTTTTGTTACATGACTTGGTGATTTTCTAGTATGAATGAATATCCCGATATATTCTGTCCTGTCTCAGTCACTAAGGGAATTCTATGCTTCAGGAGATTGTCAAAGTAAAAGAGGTAGAAATGGCATTCCTCACTTGTGTAAGACAAAACACAAGAAACCTTATTATGTAAAGCGCATTTTGACGGCAAAGTAATATCTTCCATTGAGACTGAGATAATACACACGTATGCATCCATGAATACATATATACATACATGTACACGCATACAATAAAAAATTAGTTTTAAAAAACGTTTCATATTTACGTGTGAGGTTGTCCTGTCAGTCGACTTGGTTTGGTTGGACACACCACGATATTATCATGGACCACGTAGTATGCGTGTATATTAATGCAGACGTATGAGCAAGCATGTACTTCAAAGGCATGCATGATATCTTACAAGTTTTAAGGGAAGGAAGCTGCTTGTGAAGACTGGATTTTTTTATCATATCGGCTAAAACTCACCCCGAGACCGCTTAATATTATTATAGATTGGCTTTTTGTATATATCCTAAGCCATTTAAACCACACTATTATAAAAAACCAAGAAATACCTATTAGAAGATTATTACCTTATATTACCAGAAGAAGAAGTTGGCTTTACAACTGTTCCTGTTGTGACTCTTTAAAAAATTGGTTTCGCTTGTGTTGTTAGAATCTCATCGAGTCTCATTGCTTTTATAACCATGTACCTGTTGTCTTGATTCCTACAAGGAATATTATGCTGTTTCACTCGCCAACGGTGAGTTTCTTAGGGATTTTTTAACAGGTGTGTCTTCCGTAAAAGGACTATTCAACTAAGATGTTGCCTCATACAATGCCACTGTCATACACCTGCATTTGGGCAGCAAGTAAATTCTGTATCCATATAAACCCTTCTTCTCGTTGCAGAATCAACTTGTAAAAGTCGATCAGCAATGGCAAGTATTCTTCCTACAGCATCAGATTTACCCAGTTTTTTTTGTAGGTTGCTTAAAGGATTGTGTCCCTTTGTGTCGTATAAAAATTCTAAGAAAGGCCGGTGAGGTGACATAAAATGATACCTAAATGGTATATGGTGTGGTTTACTCGTGTACAAACCTCACCTTTTAAATGAGATGAACTTGCATTAATGTGCATTTAATATGCTTACTCACTCTCATATTATTGCTGGGCTACCAATTGATGATTTTGTAGGAAATGATGGCTTATTCTTTTAAAAAGACAATGCGGACTGGTGACATGAGACATGAGACTAGAGTAAACTAGGTAGCTGTTTTCAAGGCATAATGATCATGATCATGATTGAACAAAATTCATACAATCTTGTAAAATGCCTGTTGTGTACGTGCCACCACAGTAAACCTCTGTTTCAATTGGTGGTTTAGTTTGGGTGTTTTGGTCGTATCGGTTAAATCAAGAAAAAAAGGGATTGCTGGCATACAACAGGTTTTTACTCTCTTCGGTGTTACGGTCCTTTGATAACTGAAGTTCAAGCTTTGCCTGCATTGTTGATGATGTAATAAGTGAGTAATGTAGAATTTTGAGGGATAGTTTTGGTCAACTGTGCGTTTCAAATAATTGAAAAAGTATTCTTCTCATTTTCATAATTTAGTTAGGGATATCATAAACTGAACTGACACATTGCATCGCTATGTATGTATATGTACCTTATGCACTTTTTGATAATGAGGTGTGCGACTCAAATCTGTATGAGCTTAGTCAACTTGAGTTAAAATGACAGCATAATTGACTGTGATGCGTTTTTCGTCTGTAAATTATGCCTGTTTTTGTAAACTGGTAAAAATGTGTAATAAAGGATTTTTATTCATTTTTTCAAGAACACATCAACAAATTATAAACATAATTTAAAAATCATTTGTACGTAAATCTCCCAAGTGGTTATTTAAAATCCTACTATACACAGGTACCTAAGTGTAAGTAAACATATAAGATAAACTAAACGATATAAAACGCTTTAGATGTCACGTTATGCATCATTTAGTTTAAGTTAGCATTCTAGCACAGCAATTTTGACGGTAACTAAAGCGGTCAGCTATAATTTGATGGTACAATCTATTCTTATCATCAGTCCGTAAAAAAATTATGTATTAAATGCTAATTAAATAAACGTAAATACAAAGTTAAAATATTGGAAATTTTCTTATTTGCAAAGATACAAAGACTTTGGCTTATCCTACCAAACTTCATTTCAAGGTTGTAAATATCCGATATTAAAAGGTTGTCAGTTTATTTTAGTTGCTAATATATTTAAAACTATATTTTAGTCCTGTTAACATTCTAACTGCGTAATTTGATTCATACAAGTCTAACCTGCACATTCAGTATTTCTTTCGCTGTATCACTTACATGGACCCTTTTGTCCAACAAGTAAGCATACCAAAGTATTATAAAATCACAAAATAAGGATATAAGATTAAATTGTTTGAATTAATTTGGCGCAATTAAGAAAGGTTCTGTTTCCAAAATTTCTAAAGCAAAAACATCGTCAATTTCTTGAGACTGATAGTTTTTCCATTCTTCTAAAAATTTCCAAAGACTGGGAGACACGCACTGATAGCACATCAATCGAGACCCACCATTTCGATCTGGTACACACTCGCAGCGTTGACATTCAGAAGGATGTGATGTTTGAGCCACGCGTCGAGACCAAACGTCCAACATTTTCTTTGAAGGAAGGTCAGTGCTAAACCTGGTCCCGTTAGTTTCCACTGCCAGCGGCGTACACAAATCCTTGGGAAGATTCAACTGTCTCTTGAAACTAGGGTCAGCTACGAGAGGGCCACGTTTGGCATGGTCTAAAGTATAAACTCCATTTATATCAAAGCCAAATATTCTGTTTGTTTCATCCTGCTTCTTTTTCCCCTGAAAATGATAATTGAAATGGCATTTGGACTTATTTAAAAAATTAAAGCATACATTTGTTATGTAAAACTAGAAAATATTACCTTCAACGTAATTGGCTTAGGTGTCAGCATATGCAGCTTGAAGTCATTCTCTACCAACAATGTCAATGTATCCGCATAACGTACTGAATCCCCACATTTTTCATCTCCACACGTGATCGCAATTAACGTCTTTGAAACTCCAGCACGGTATGTCATGGTTGCAGCAAAGTGTATGGCACTGTATAAGTCTGACTTGCGTACTCCTGTGATATTGGTGCTATCCGGTACTTTGAACAAAGTGCTATGCGACCAAACGCTAGAAGCAGATGTTTGAATATGGGCGTCATAATGGATACCTTGTCCACCAAAGCCGATAAGCGCGTACCGATTGTCTGTGATTCCTTCAGCTCGTAAAGCTGTCTCTAATTTTACAATGATATTGGACAAGTCCATTTGATCCATGCAGTCCTTTTCCTCCAGAAGAATTACAATATCAGACGATCTTGGTGGATTATGGGAACCGTTAGTTTCTAAAGTAACGTTCTCTCCAGTTGTGAATGCTGTACCATCTTCCAATTTACATCTCACTGTAAAAAATATAAAACAAACAAATGTAAGACTTTGTATGTCATGACATTTTTCAGCATTTATGTAGTCAGGCATTGACAAATGACTTTAACTCACCACAAGTTGGTGGCATCCAGACATCAACATTATGCTTTTGACATTCTGTCACGTACGCACTCATGGAGGTACATGCACTTTCCGCTCTATTGGCACTATTTGCATTTTTTGAAACATCGTACTTGCACATTTCCATGAAAATGGTAGTATCCACCGTGTTGAAACACGGGCGAAGGGGTGAATTCCGGTTAGCAAGTAAACCATGACAAATATTGTCCACGTCAACAGCTTCAACTTCCTCCTTTGCAAAGTTCTTCATTCGACATTGATTTCTGTTTTTACCTACCCTCCATGAATAAGCAAAGGTAGGAACGTCAGAAATGTTTTGTCCATCTGGACTTCTAAAGTCATTTACAGGCTCATTGTCGTAAGTTCCAAGTAGTCCTCCCAGTTTCCCGTAGTACCATCCTGATGTAGCAAAGGTGCAAACGCTTGGGGAGAGGGTACAAGTTATTTGGTAGCCTCGTACGTCGTGAATATCCAATCTGTTCTCTTGCCTACGAATGTACACCGTGTCCACCTTGATGGGCAATTCCACTTTGCGATTGTCAACAACAACCTTAAAATTTGCAACGTCAAATTCAATATTGTGGTTGGCTAGAGCAATGGAATATGACTTTTTCCGGATTGCGCCATCTCTAGTTTGGTAATTTACAATGAAAGAAAATCCATTGTGCAATAGATCTGCTACAAGAACGTAACTGCATTCCCCAGCAAACCGGAAATATTTCTTGTCAAAAGTGTAGTAGTGGTAATCTCCAGCCATCATAGCAAGACCATTGAAGGGTGGTAGAATATCCCGAATTCTCATTGCAAATACTGGCTTAAGATTTTCAATGTAGTCTAGAATCTGGTAGTACAAGTTTGTTATTTGATTCACTTCTTCTGTCTCTTGTGTCTGGAGATACCATCTTGGAGCCTGAGTAAAATCCGTCCACTCAACAAAGCTTAGAGATTGGTCGTATTCAATAACACCGTTGTCTAGATCCCAAAGTAACTCCCACGTAGGAAAGTTGCGTTGCATTAAGCCATCCACATTTTTCAAGGCATGACGAACAAGGTTCTTCAATTTTGTTTCTAACTCAATCAGTTCCCAGAGTCGTACCACAGAGTTCTTGGTCTGTCTCAAAAGGAATCGGATGTAGGGGATTGGAGGTGTTTCTAATAGTTCTTTAATGTATTCCTCATCCAGAGAGTTTCTAATTGCCTCCAGATATGGTCCAAATAACCCTTCTAACCGGTCTGCAGCCCTGAAATAAAATACACAACCATGTTAAATCAAATTACATTATAACAAATTTCAAGTTAAACAAATGTAACTCACTTGAATTGGAAGAAGTCTTCAATAGCACTAACGTACTCATCAATAGGAAGTTCATCCAACCATGTTACGTAGTCTCGGTAGATGCGAATGATATTTTTAATAATTCCTACTGCCATCAGTTTGGATTCCAAAACTTCAATCCTACCTTCTAACACTTCAATCAAGTCATCAATAAACTGTTCCAGGTCCTCAGAAGCCGCCTGAAGCCACGCTGCATTGTTTTTCCAGAACCTAATCACAAGTTTCTCTAGATTTTCCCAGGATCCCATTATCACTTCTTCTAACCTCCCGTACAGTTTTGACAACGTATCCGCCGTGATCTTTCCAGCATTCACAAGGTAGTAACAGACATTTCTGCATATTTCTTTTACCCGAGCAACTGCAGATTCCCTGAAATATTTAGAAGTGTTTTACATATGAGTCAAAGAACTACTAGAATAGGTTTAACTTTAACAAGGAAATTGAGGATATTGTTAAAAACATAGTGTAAACTTACATTATCCTGATGACAGGGCTAAAGCTTGCCCGAAAAAGTCCAACAATGTCCTTAATAAAGAATGCATTGCGAGAGTAGAGGTCTTGCATACGATGAATTACCCAATTGACTTCCTCCACCATTTTATTGATTTCATTTGCCGAAAACGCATACAATGCTGAAGTGAACTGTTTAACTGAAGGTGTAAACAAATTCCAATGTCCTTCAAGTTCTGTTCTTACAGCGGTAGAAACTTCCGGGAAGGCTGGCAATACACTCTGCATAAAGTCTCTGGAGCCTTTTAGCCAATCAAATTCTATAATTTCATCAAAGACATCTGGACGCCAATTAATTCTCGAGGAAAGCAAGTTGCTTGAGTTTAATCGAAGTAAAAAGCTGAAATCATTGACGGTCTGAGTATACTTTGATCGTGACGATTTAAAAACGATTTCTTTGGGATGTGACAATCCGCATGTAATCTGAACTTTGTTAGCGTTATCATGCCGGAGTGAGAAATCTAAGAATGGTAAGGATGTGCGAACGCTGCCAACTATCTTGTAGCTTAGCAATTCGGCCTTGACTGAATGATCCCCATGAAGTGTGTGGATATTTAGAGATGAAATCGTGCGTGGAAAAGCTGCATCCCCACTTTGAAACAGAACTTTCTGATGGTTATCATTTTTATCATGGGTCACAATAAATACTTTTGTTTCCCCTGTAAAAAGCATATGCTTCAATGATAGAAGCTTATATTGGTCCGTAATATTGTACAAAACCTCAGTATTGACATTCGTTGACGGCTGAGAAAGTAATATGGAATAACTGGTCCAATCTCCATTGTCCCAATTGTTAACAACAGCAAAATGTTTCGAGGGATCAGTGGTCGGCTTGATTTTGAAGTCCAGTTGTCGCAGTGTGTCATGAATCAGTGTTTTTTCTAAGGTAAGCGTAATGGGCTCCTCCCAAGCAACATGTTTAATATCAATTGCTTGGCTGATGGTCGCTGTGTTCCAAGCTGTTTTCTGTTGGGAAGAGACACTAATAGAAAGTACTTTCTCTGGGCTTCCAAAAGCATCCCATGCAACAACTGTATTATAAGCTGAGCTTTTTGATTTGATTGAAGTATCCCCCGAGATTTGAATAGCTCTTGACCCAACAGCCATATTCAGTCCGTATTCAACTTGCTTCATAAAACTATTCGATTTGTCTGTGACATTCAGGGAGTAGCCAATGTTGCCAATGTTATCATCACCGCTTTTCCAATGTACCATAAAATCCTGGTGAAGTTTTGAACTGATTAAAAAGTGTTCAAAGTCTGTAGTGATCATGCCATAGTCTGCACCGGAAAGAAAGCCTCCTACAGTGATTCCTGTTGAGCGTTTGTACAAATATGCGCCAAATCCTAAAGAGGATGCCGCTGGTCTATTGACATCCCAACATATTTCCACTTTGACTCTTCGTCTACTCCAGCCAACGTTCTCAAAAGCGAGTGACAATGCTACGGGACGAATTGGATTATGGATTTCAAACACTCGCATGCCATTCTTACTTACGATTTCAAGCCCAAGTAGTTTCTCCTCTTTAAACTGAACGTCAACAGTGACATTCGTGTTTTTTAATAGGTGGCTTAATGTCAGTGCTTCACCCATTGTTAGGAATGTGATGGGTTTCAGGGCAGCGTTCGAGTTTACAGGACCCCATGGCGTGACCAAGTGTACATGACTTTCCAACAGTTGCTCAGTGTCTGACAAGGAAACTGCCATTTCAAGTACTTCCCTTCCACACAAGTGTAATTTTTCTTTGAACGTGAATTCGTTTTGCAACGGAATCATTTCAAAGTTGTTGGAAAAGTTGTAGTGATTGTGTGATCCTCCTTTTCCCTCAACAAATACAATCATTTTTTCATTCAGTGTTTCAGTTTCCACTTTAAGAGAAGGATTATGCACCCCAAATTTAGCCTCAACGACTCCACTATATCTAGTCTTCTTCATCCCACTTTTCAAATGGGCGTGTAAGGGTGGAAGATTCATGTATGAGTCCATGTTCACGTTAAACTCACCCTCTAACTCAAACATACTTTCAAATTGGTACCGATAGTCTGCATCAAGTTTAAACAGATTCTCCCAATCAGGTTTTCTAAACTCTACATGGAAGCTCTTTCCATTCCCAATTCCTTGGAAGGTTTCAATTGCAATTGCAAAAGCAGATTTTTCATATTTTGGAACGTTTGTCGTGAGTCTTGTAGCGGCTTGCATGTTATTATTGCTGTTATCAAAGCTGGCATCAAATTTTCCTTCATAAGCATTCAATGAGCCTAAGATTTGAAGTTTTCCTGATCGTTTGTTGTTGATTTCTCCTTCCGCTTGAAGTCTTGCTAACCTTAGTAAGGGATATGGTGTTACAACCTTGATTTCAAGATGACCTGGTTTCTCCATTTGAAGTTTAAACGTTTTCAGTGGAGAGATGTCGGCAAATACTTCAAAAGTACAGGGTTCGTCACCAACACTTTCCAGTAATATGTGAAGTAGCCCAGCAGTTTCATATTTTGGTAGTTCCATAGAGGCTGTTCAACAGATTAGATCATCATTAGCATTAAAAAATCAGTATTTTTATAATGGTTTGATGGTTTTAAAATTATATGATTTATCCTTACCAACAGCAGAGTATTGTCCATTTGGTACCGAAATTACTAAATTTGGCTTGAGTTTATGCCAAATTCCTTGCTTGTAACCCTCAATTCCAGATAGCTTGAACATCACACTTGGAAGGTAACTTGCTGGCGTATGAATTTCCAAATAGATTTCCTCTTTTGTACATGTAATCCCCAATGTAATTCGATCGAAGAATGCGAATGGGGTTCGAGTCTCAATTTTGAATGTCATATCAAGAAGACTGGAAAATGCAGCAAGTCCCTCCAGCCGCCAGTGAGAGCCTCTTATCTTGACATCTCCCAGCACATCAATATTCTTAGAGTTGACAATGGATTTTAAATGAAGGTTAAATTCATCTGATGGAAGCAAGGGGGATGTGATGTGCAATTTACCCTCAAAATCTTTCAAGTCAAGCCCAAACTCACTCTCATGAACTTTCCCCCAGCAGCTCACTTTTACTCCACCAAAATATTTCTTTCCGTTAGAGCCCCATTCTGTTTCCATACTAGCTGCATCAACTGCCGGTGAATCCAGAATCAAGGTAAGTTTTCCATTCCCGTTTGTTTCTCTAACTAATGATAATACCAACTCATGAACATTCCTTCTTGCTCTACATTGAACCACAGCAGAAATTCCTTTCTCCTCAACTGTAACATTTCCCCGGATATTGACACGTTTACCAACTAGCAACGAAGAAGACTCAGCAGTTAACTCAGCAGTGTATTCTCCATCTTTACGACTTCCAACAAGCATACCGTAATGTGAACCATACGAGCCCATTGCTTTCAAAACGACACTAAAATCGCTTGAGTTAATCGCTGCATCTCCAACAAGCTCCAAAATCAAGCGTCCACGAATGGCTGAGGCCTCCAAGTTGTAGCTTCCGTCATCATTCGTCGTGATGGAAATCTTGTAGTCTGCGCTGGAAACTAAGAGACGAGGAGCATCAATGAAAAGATGACCGGTGACTGCTTTGGAAGATTGAGTGAATGCAGTACGGAATTTGTATTGGGTATCCCAACAGTTATAGTTTATAGTCAGCTCAACATGTTCATTTGGATTTACAATGCTTTCGATTTGGAAAAATAGTCTGTCACCATCCTCCATTCGCCTAGAAAGGCTAGCAGAAAGCACGCTTGATGGTGTGAGGAGGTCCCAAAGTATGTCAAAACGAGTTAACTTGTAGCTAAGCTTTCCATTCACTTTCCTCAGTCCATTTCCAGTTGATTCCAAGAAAAATTCATAACTCTCTTCTTGTGGTTGGGATGAGCTTTGAAGTTTGAAATAGAGACCATGCGTTGGTGATGCAGGTGTGGGAAGTTCATATCCTGCTGAGATGGTGGATCGTTGGTGATTCATTACAATGGTTCCAATCACCTTCAGGCTAGAATATGTTTTCAGTGGTTTTAGCAGAAACAGCTCGAGTTCAATTGTTGAGTTTTCAAAAGTTGGAAAATTGCCGGTTATCTGTAAATTACGTTCAATGCAACGAACACCACGCAGGTAGTCGTATACTTGAGAGCGGAGGCTTCCAGTTATGGTAAATTCTTGGTCGTTAACGGTTAGGTTTATTTTACTTGCAATGTTTTGAGGTCCCGTGATAATTGTGGATATCTCTATTTTAGCTCTCTGCTGAATAGATGGGATTTCAAGGGATGCAGTGCAGAGTGACTGGTTTCTTTCCGTTGAGAACGATGCATTAAAGGTGGATGTGTGCTTATCTAGCTGAAGATTCCCGTTAACAAAAGCAGAATTTTCAGAATAGCCATATTTTCCTTCTAAATGGGCTTTCAACATGTGCGGGATATCCAGTAAGACCTATACAAGCAAATTAAGGGCAAATTTAATTAATTAGTATATAAAATGCTTTAAAATTTACAAAATCTTAGAATGTTCTCATTACTTACATCAACAATTGAAGGACGTAATTTAGCATCCAATTTTATATCATGGTTTGCACTTGCACTAGATTTCCCTCGAACGAATAATGCTGCATCCGCTCCGGTTCTTAAATAGCTGTCAAATCTGTAACTGTGTGTTGTTCCATTAAAGCTAAACTCTTTCTCTCGAATGAAATGCAAAAGACTTAGTTGAAAGTCTGTGTTCCTCGGACCAAATACGTTACCATTAACTTTCAGGCTACTTTCCCCTTCAACGTACCATGACGCTCCATTTACTCCCTTCATACTGGCTTCAACTCGGACATTGTTCTCATTGCAAGCTCCAGCAATCAAAATATTACCAGCATTATCTAAAACCACTTCGAAGGAAATTGGGACTACTGCGTTACTTCCAGAGGTAACGGTGACCATGCCAGTTCCTTCCTTAGTTTCTGCAGTTACATTAAAATTGCCAGAAATACGCACGCTGTAGTCGGATCCTTGTTTAAAGTTAAAATCAAGATTCGTATTATTCTCTTCAAAGTTAACTTGTCCATCCCCGAATGCTTCCCAGCCAGACTCAATTGTAAATTTAAAATTGGACTTCCAAGATGATTTACTTAACAGGACGTTTCCAGTCAATTCAGACCCGTTAACAATAATGGTTACATCGCTGTTGAGGCCTTGATGACGATTGCCTTTGAAATTGAACTCCAACATTAAAGAAGGCATTAGATGGAAAGGTCCTTCAAAGACAACTTTGCAATAGAGATCAGAGGCAGCCCTTATATTCCCCATGAGTTTCCACTCACCCACGTTGTCACTTTTCAAATGTACTGAAATTTGTCTGCTCCGATCGTTTCCAACAGCGTATTCCATTTTAAAGGTGCCGGAGACATCAATGGGTATCGCAGGAACGTTGCTGACTGCCTGAAGGTTTACATCAAATGCGCTGCCACTGGTAGGGATTGTGACAACCAAGTTGAGATCAATTAAGTACTCGCTTTGCTTAAATGTAAGGCTCAGAATTTTGTTTTCTGACGTCATATCGTACGATCCGTCTAAAGCTAAGGGATCAGTGATCACCGGCATGTCGAATTCTACTATGATTTTACTGTTGAGCGGCTTCACAAGCAAATTCAAAGTTCCACTCACGACCTTCTCCTCATTTATACTTGCATCAAGTTTGAATCCAATTTCAGACGCCATTATTAGCCTCCCTTTAGCTTCAAATACCTTCAATCCTTCAAATGGTGTTTTGAGAACAGTGTCAAAATTAATATTTGAAGACTGCTCATCAAGTGTGCCATAAAATACGATTGACTTTGGTTCATCTCCAAACGTGTAATTTGCTGTGGCATGAATGGAGCCGTAGTTTACATGTGGTGTTACTTTATACTCCATTGTGAATCCTTTTTCGTTTTGATCTGCCCCAGTCTTGACCCATAAGTCCAGTTGAACTTCTTGCCAATTTTTATTTTTCCACGAAGTGCGACCAGACAAGCTACCAACCATGGGATTTTTTAAATTAACTGATCCAATTCCTTGCTGGGTATCTCCTTGAATTTTCCATTCCAAATGGGTGTTCACATGCTCAAAAGATGAAAGCCTAAACTCCAGATTGCCATGAGTGATTCCATGCAGATTCAAACTAAATGCTGTCCCTTGCTCATGGTTTCCAGCGTCTGTGGAAATTTTCAGTTTCAAATTCTTTTCCCAATCCGCCTCAACTTTCGATTTTACTGGAAGATAGGAAAGCTCAGAAGAGAGGGTCATACTGAGTTCTTTGTCCTTCAAATTCATTCGCATGTTCAACTCTTTCTTATTCAGTTGGACCGCAGCAAATATACTTCTTTCTGATGGGCTCAAAGCATGTTTTAAGGATAGGACAACATGTTTGTACCCTGCTAACGGTGTATTAACCTGCAACCTCCAATTTTCCTGTCCAATGTCCTGAACCCTGTCAATTTTCGCAAGCCACCTTACGTCATGGTTTTGAAAGACAACCTTTCCACTAGTGCTTCCTTCTTTTGTACTAATTTCTCCGTCAAATCCAAACGAGCCAATTAGATCAGTTGGAGTTGATACATTGAAACTGACTCTTGAAGATGACAATCCTCCACACAAGACATCCCCATGTATTTCTACTTGCCTATTATTTCCTGTCCAGGTGGCAAACATGTTGAGAGAGTTTGCCTGTTTCAGCGAAAATCTAAGCTGGCGAAGGAATGGAAGCGTGGTTCGCATTTCAAACTTGGTTAGCGTATTAGTAAACTGGGACAGTCCATACATTTCATACCGTCGCCCATTTGCCTGTACATGAGCCGACACTGTACTTTCTCCATTTGGATCTACAAGCAGGGATGCATGAGCAGTCGCTTTGGATGACAAGAATGGTGACTTCAAGTGGGCTGAAATGTCCAGTGCAACAGGCTCTGCTTGTTGGTACATCAAGTTCAACTTGCCTTCTGTTTCACCCGAGTTTCGAATCACGGAAATGTTTGCGACATGCACAAGTTCCTTTCTGTCGTACAAAACAGCAAATTGAATACTTTCAAAGTTCTCAACTGGTGTTTCAATTGCAATTCGAATGCTGGATGAGGCTGGATGTTGGAACAGAGTCATGTTGCCTACGCTTTCAATTTCAAAGTTGAGCTTCACTTCTTTGCCATCCCCTCGTTGAGAATGAATTGTGAAACGCTTGAAGGGGGTATCGTAGATAACGGTGACGACAACCGAGTTCCATGGTTGAATTGGGGTGGTGGCACGAAGTTCAATTCGTCCTTGCTCAATCAAATACTGAAATTCAACTTTATTCGATTTTCCGTTAACATCCCACGTCATAGTGTAATGTGTCTCAGAGTTGGATGGTGTTGAGCGAAAAACAGAGGCAGAGATGGACTCAAAGTTTTGGATAGGTGTGGTTAACTCAATGCCCAGGGAGTTTTTTTCAAGTGATACCTTACCACCAACGTTCCATTGTTGATTTGGGGTCTGGATTGACAATTGAGCCTCATAATCTCTAGAGAAGTCATAATTTAGTTCTACTGAATGCTGGTCGTCAGATGAAAAGCTTAGTTTTCCTTGGAGTTTACTTTCTTCGATTTGGATGTCAGTTCTAAAGTCGTAGTGCTGGTCATTAAGGTCTCCAACAATAGAAATAAACTTTTGTGGCTTCTTTAGCTCCCAGTTTCCAGAAAACGAAAGGATTTTTAGGAAATCAACAGGCGTTTCTACTTTCACATTGGCATTTGATGAAGCCCAATTCAGTTGGAAAGTAAATTTTTGCGGTTTTACTGCAGATAGTCCTTCAACATCAGTTGCTTGAGCAGTTTCAAGTAGAATTTGGCGTAGGTTTGAGAACCCAACGACAGAGAGCTCAGATTGGAGTTGAAGAGTTCCTGTCTTTCTAGAATTTTTGGACTCAAAGCTGCCTTGAATGCTTTCCTCTTCCCTCTGTAGAAGAAACTTGATTGCTTTAGTTGTAGTTGATGACGTCATTTGTCCTTCAATTGCTACATTTGTCCAGTTAGTAAAGGGAGTTTGGACATTGAGCAAGATCTTTTTTGGGTCAACACCTACAAGAACGCTAAAATCTTGATTTGATCCAGATTTATCTGTGAATGTTATAAGCACGCCATGCTTTCCATACGCATAGTCTCCTTGTTCAGGCTTGTATGAAATTGAAATTTCTCCGAGTTTTTGGCCATCGTAAACAGCAAGTAAGTGTAAATTACTCATTCCAGTTAAGCTAGCATCAAACAAGATATTTTTAGAGCCTTCATATGAAACTTTGACAGTCTTTACGTGATCACCCCAATTTGACTCGACATTTGCAGAATATTTGTTTTGGTTATCTTGGAGTTTCAAATTGCCGTTCATGCTACTTCTGCCTAATTTGTAGTCCAGGTCTAATTGCAGGTGGGCGATGGATGGTAAACAGTTGCTTGTTAAGATGACATGTGCACCTCCCTCCGACAATCGTACCTAGAAAAATGAAAGTAGATGATTTCTAGTGTCTTCTCACAAAGTATTCAGCAAATGTGAAATAGAAACAATAAAGAAGCTTACCGATCCCCTGCCATTAAAGTTGAATACGTTGTCTTGATTTTTCAAAAGGTAGACAGAAAAACTATTGGTTTCTCTTGAAGTAAACCCAATAAATCCTTCCAGCGTTGGAGTTAGGGATGACTCGAAATTGAACTTGCCATTCACGTCTTCCGTGGTTTTTGTGCCAGAAAGAACAATATTTAAAATGGTGTCATCATTATGCTTGCTTACTCTTCCTGACGCTGAAAAAACGTCCTTGTCAAGGCTGTACTCGGTTTGGAAATTTAATTTATGGAATTGATTCGATGAAATTTCGACATTTGAAATGTAGCCAATTGCCGATTTCTGAATTTTGCCGTTGACAACAAAGTCCCTTTCTCCAATTATTGCAGTGCCTTTGATATCCTCAAGATCGTTTACTGATAATTCAAGGGATAAATGTCGGGTTTTAATGTTATACTTATTAAGCCAGAAACCCTTTTCAGAGATAGGAACAACTGAAAATTTTGTAGAATGTTGAATTTTCCTTATATCAGTCATGTCATGGGTTGAACTCAGAGAGATGGAGGGAAGTATCATCAATGTCGATTTTAAGACAGCGTTGACATTCCAAAGTTGGTATCCGGAGGCCTCCACATTTGAATCCATGTCAATTACTGACGTTTTATTTTTGATGACTTGCACCTTGATCTTCTTTTGACCACTTCCATTATATTCAAGGGATGCGGACGAAAGAGGGTAGTTGGGCGTTTGACCCCATATGGAAGCAGTTGTTTGGGAAGCAAGTTCAGAACTGAAGTCCCATTTAACTCCACCTGATGTTATAGCGTTATTCACATCTGCTTTAAATTCTCCTAAGTAATTTTCAGGCGACTTCTTGCTTAAAGCGTCAAATGATGTGTGATAATCTGGTAATTTTATTATAACGTGTAGACTGGAATCCAAAAGGCCATTTATTCCACCAGATACTGTGACTCTGCATGTCTTTAATTGCCACTCCCCGTCCAGCTCATGACGGAAATTTTGCATGTTTCCATTGACATTCAATTGAATTCTTGAGTCAATCTTTTCATGATTTTCTCCCAATGACAAAGTGACTTTCCCATCTTTCTCATTTGGATCCCAAGTCAAAGAACTTTCAATGTACTTCACAGGACTCCACGGAGATAAGAATGTAGCTTGAACGGATAAAGGATGATGTTGGGTTCTGACATGAAAAGCTATAGAATCCGTTATCTGTGGTCCCCACTTGACATCAGCCTGATATGATGATATGTGAGCGGCACTGAATTTATGATTCAGCTCCATAGAAATCTGAGAAGAATGGAAAGATATGTTAAGGCTTTATTTAAAGTTTAAACTAAATCTAATTTGTAGATGGATTTTGAATTTGTATGAAAATACCTCAGGAAGAAATTTACAACCGTGAAAGTCAATTTTTCCCAAATATCCTTCGTCAAACCGTATAAAATCCAAATCCAGCAGGCTTTCCTTGTCTCCAGCTTTTAGACTGATTTGTACCGACTTTCTCTTTGGTTTTCGTAAAACTAAAATATTACTCTGATATTTTGGAGAGCCAGTAACATCCAAATCCGTTGAGATGCTAAGTTTTGGCGAAGAAAGTGTTGCCGTAAGGTTAAACTTTGCCAGTGTATCCTCAAAACCACCGGTAGCAATAGTTTTTAAATTATCTTCGATAAACTCATGCTGAGCAATAAAGGAGATATTTTGATATCCTTGGAATGGTGTAATAACGAGCAGCTCGATTTGGGCTTCTGAAAACGAAAAACTTGGCAACTGGACGGATACCATAAACTTCTTGTCTGTTGGCCAAGTAACTTGAGCTAACACGCTAATGTCATCATATCGACCTGATAAGCTCATCACATCTCCAAAGTAGTCGAGAACAACGGACACAGAATTTGGATCAAGATTTCCTTCAACCTCCATTTTGCTGTCTGGGTTATTATCTTTGTCGGGAATGAGGAACACGCGGGCAGACATGGGATCGGGAAGCATTCCATTTAACTAAATACATAACACAATCAAGCACACACAAATAATTTCCTAAAAAAACACAATATTTGTTATAAATTAATATACAAATATAATTATTAACTACTCACCGTGCCTTCCAAAACAATATGGTTTTCCAATTGTAAGTCCACGTTCAAAACCTTACCCCCTGTTTTCAGGGTGGTGTAAAGCACCTCACCATTATACTTTTTCTCATTTAGGGTGACCTTTCCTTCAATCTTGTGTGAATACTTTGTATGACTGTAGTCCAAGCTTGTGCTGATACGGCTACTGTATGGCTTCTTCCCTTCAAATTGAACTTGACATCCAATGTGGCTTTGTTTCTCCGTAGCTGAGAAACCAATGGAGCCGGATATGGGTACTGATGTAAAACCTCTTGCTCGGAACTCAATACTATGATCAAGTCTTAGATTATTTGACCTGTTCATATAGAGTGCTGTTGCTTTCAAGTCCTGAGTATTGTTCAAATGGACCAACAACTCTGCTTCAAAGTCTCCCCTCTGCTTCTCAATAAATGAGGCTTTAAAAGAGTATTCAGTATCAGGCCAAGTTGTTTTAGCTTCAAGTGATTTCCGAAGGAGATCATCAACTGCACTTATGTACTCTAGATTTGCGTTAAATTCATTATCTGGGGCTAGTCTGCTAAGAAATTTAGTGTTGAAGCCTTCACTGTTTGCTCTGTGTGCAAACTCTAGCCGGTAGTCCACATCAAAGCGGGTGCACGTTAGGGATGACTCAAATCGAAGTTCAGAATGGTCCGCTTGGTTCTGCCGGCTGAACAAAGTATGCCCTTCCCAAGCTGTCTTGCCCCAACCAATTTTTAGATTGTTTTCACAGAACCCACTGCTCGTTTGTGTGTCCCAATAGAAATCCACGTTGTTATCTGGAAACTGAGTTGATGAAAATCCTGCAGTAATTAACGTTTTAGACAAGGACCCTTTCCTTCCTCTTTGAAGTTTAGCACTGAGGTCGGCAGAGTGCATCTTTTCCTTTTTCCAAGAGTATTCCATTGATGTTTTAGCACTCCAGTGCCCAGACTTCCTTCGAAGCTGCGAGCGAACGTTCCCAGTAAGAATGAAGGATTCTATTGACAATGTCGCCTCTTTCACTTCACCTGAACCAATTATCTCACCTGAAATAAATCATACAATCCGAAAAGAAGTTATAACGATAAGAACGTTAGGTAATTTGAAAATTTATAAATTTATGCATACATGGATTAGAATCAACATACCAATTACTTTTACAGGTGTTTCAGTGAGATGTTTTAAATTCATTTCAATTGCAATCCTATCCTCATTGTTAGACTGAGGACTTGTGTCGATTGTTCCCTTTAAGTCAACTAAAGGACGACTATGCCATGTGATGAGAAAGTGTGGCTTCATTATATTCCCATCGTTGAGAATTCCAGTTGAAAGTAAGAAACTAGTTTTCTCCTCAGATATCAAGGACAGCTCCAAATTTTTCTGAAACCTCGTATAAATTCCTTCTGCTCGAAGAGCCGTTGAAATGCTCTCCAGCCCTAATGCAATTTTCCCCATTCCTCTATCCAGAAGAAAGTCTCCAGCAATACGTCTATTAATTCGTGATCCAGGTGTGTCAAAAACTGCATTCAGTTTTGTCATGGAGGGGTCACTATCATACCGGTAGTCTACTGTGTAGCCACTAAAATCATCTATCTTCTCCAAGTAAACCCGGACAAACATTGGGTGCAACGGAGTAAATGAAATGGTAGATGGAATATTCATTTCAGCGCAAAGTTTCATTCCAACAATGTCCGAAATATATTCTGAGCTGCAAGAATTTGTTGTATATGCTACATCAACATCCTGTGGTTCTTTACCCAAAGGACCTTGTCCACCAGGTCCAACAAGAATTAATTCGGATGAAACATCAATAATCTCTTGCTTGTCTTGTGGAACGTTTAAAGAAGCATGTAAAACGCTTGTTCCTCTAATAAGCAATTGGACATCTACAGCAGTTGATGATCTGAGCTTGTTATGCAATTTAATTCCAGCTGAATACCGGTCATGTCCACCTCCAATCTGTACTGCTAAAGTTCCATCGACAAGCACCATACTGCTTGGCTTAAGTTTTCCTTCAATGTCAAGTTCTTTTGTTTGTATATACCTTCCAAGATTAAACTTTCCTTTAGCTACCATTGCGACTGTAGCGGCTGCGTGTACTCCGAGTTGCAACGGGAAGCCGGAACTTGTTGCTACGGAATACCCAGTGTCCATTAATATCATTGATTTTGAAAACTCTGACTTTTTCCCAACGCTCAGGTTATCTAAAATTGTTCGAAGATTGAACCAGCTTTTCCCAGTTTCGTCAACGATATTTGGAATGTCGGATTGGTCCGAGACTTCAAAATTTTTGTACATAATTTCGTGTCCAAATACTCTTGTATAAAAGGAGCCACCAGGTAGTTGCTCTTCATTTGGTCTGGCTTGATCATACAGGTAGCCCAATCCATCTGTGTCATCATTGGCATTAATGTCTCGTTTGGTTCTACTAGAATCCAGAAATTCGGTTACTCTGTTATCAGGAAGATATCCCTGTGGACCAAAGATTTTCTCCAGTAAGTGCTCCATCCCGTTAGTTCGAACGCCGAACTCAAGGACATTAACAGATTCTCCGAAAAGTTGAAGTGTGAGATTGAGCATTCCACTTTTTGGTAGAAAAGATTCTTCCGTAAAAATTATATTTGAATCTAGTCCAGCACCAACATTCCAGTCTTCTCTGTACGTTGAGGCTTCATAATTTCTTGAGAATTTCCTTGCATCTGTGGCAAATTTATTTTTCAGGAACTCATTAGAGACCAAGCCACGAATAATTTGCTTTTCTGGCCGGTTACTCTCTTGAAGGTTCGTGAGATATGTCCAGACAAAGGATGCAACTGCAGCAAGAATAAAGTATTGTTTAAATAACAAAGTAAATGTTATTTCTGACTTTTTTAAAGATTTTTATATGTATGAGTTTACCTTGATTTACAGACTCTGTGTATAACACCGACTTTACAAGTTCCATCTTATGCCTATTTGCACACTTCATCATTGTGAAATG
>JAHZNG010000518.1:0-10028 GCA_027744375.1 Orchesellides sinensis
CATGGTAATGTGCAAAGGCTCATGTTCTGCAAACGACTTTTGTGCTTCAGTAGAAGAAAGTCAGTGGATGGTGGACATCAACAGATTTGTAGACGTTTTAGCTCCAATTGACCGCAGAATTAATTAGTGTCTTTGAGGAAAAAATCCAGAAATGCAGCCATTTACTGCTTTCAAACCTTCTCATTTAAAAAATTCTTTGATGCTCTTTGCAGAATTTAAACCTTTAGAAAATTTAGGTAGGCGGAATACGGACGAAATATTCTCATAGTATAACGAATATGGGTTAGGATATCTTTATCATGTCGCAAAGTAATATAACAAATACTTTAGGAATATATAAACATTAAACAAGAAAATGTCATTACCGATAGTTGTGAGAACTGTTGTGGCGTACATTAAGGCTCCTGCAAATTTCCACTGTGAACTGCCAGCTTTCTGTGGCACAGATTTGAGAATTACCATCTCCAATATACGGTAGTCGTCACGAGATATGTTGTAACGCAAGCTGAGCACTTGTTCCAAATCTGTAGGAATATGGAAAAAGGAAAACAACAATTGATTACAATTTACAATTACTTACAAATACCAAAGGACATTTTTAGTTGTATGTTTTAACCAGAGCGAAAGCATGTTTACATAAAATTTTCTGCTAGAATTAATGTTTACAAAGTTATTCTCCTACGCGATTGCAATGGGCCTAAAAAGTGGCTTGAGCAAAGGTTCGGGCTATACTCTATAGTATAGTCCGCACCACCTAGACACATACATATTCTCCTATGCGTATTCACAAATTCCAGGCATCAAAACAAATTCACAGAGCTGAAAATCCGGCTAATTAAAGTTCTCCGTGTACATACCTATACGAATGTCCGTATAACAAAAACGGGTATTTTTCATTACAACATTAAAACTAAAAATGTTCTCATTCACATAGAATTTATTGGAGTACTTTATGTTTGCTAAAAGATGCATGTACAATTTCAAATTTTTCTATTTTATCGACGTAGCCTTCGAGGAATTTGAGAACTCAGAAACGAAAAATACACAATAAATATTGAAGTCTTCAATATCAGCAACCCGATGCTTGTTTATTTTGATAAAAATGGAAAGTAAACATCATTAATATTTTTATTTTCTTGAATAGAATGCGTAGAACAGCTTTAATGCTACGAAAATCTTCCGAATATTCTCAGAGAGCCGTTTTTATCGGGAAAATACATTCACAATACATTCTCAATTTTCAAAAATAAAACCATTCACCTAAAGTTAAGTATGCTTGAAAGAACTTGTCAATACGCTGTTATGTCTTCTGCTACAAAACACATTGCCTATGTGCAACATGCATTCATATATTTATCTTTTTCAAAGTTCAAAATAATAATAATAATAATAATTCCATTTCCCCACACATACACACGAGTTATTTGCGTATTTCATTTTAATACCCTGTTGTATTATTCCGCACTCAGTCATTCACGTTTGTAAGGAATAACTTTACGGTTGGAAGTTATAAAATTGAAATATTTGCATAAGGAATGTGAAAGCGAGTAGGTTGATTGATATCAGAATGGTGCACTACAGTAAAATAGTTAAAATATTCATCAGCATTATTCCTTTAAAAACTTTACTGACGAACAGTCACGATCACGATCATGTGTAAATTTGCAGCAAAAGCTCATCAAGCTTTTCCTAGCATCTTCTTCCAAGTTCAAAACAGCCTATTTTGTCAGTTCGATTTGGAGGATGCTCTGATCAACGCGGATAGCATTCCAATTAAGAAATAAGACACCTAGTAGGCTTTTGTAGCAAACACATCTGTAATACTCGTACTCGATACATTCTCTTCTTTTACTCATCCATATGAACGAGCTGATGTGCACTGAGGCTTTACAATCACATCTCTACAACTATCTGCTTTGCTTAACGAAACGGAAATCTGATGAACTGACGACGATGATGATGAGTTAGTGAAGACGGTGCTGCAGTGGAAGCGACATACAAAGTGGAAAAGTAAAGGAAGGAAAAGGAAGCAACCTAGATACATCACTGGACTGATAATGATGATGAGAATGAAAGAAGAAACGTTTCGTGATTAAAATTACACAAGTCTTCCTTTGGAATCTCCGTTTTCTAGCTGGGAGGACTGGAGGCGAGTTAAATCATTCAGTTGACGAAGATGAGAAGATGTAAAAGGAATAACACACTGAACCTTACCAAACTAGAGATACATTACTTATATGCAAAATGAATATACACTTGTATAAAAGCATTTTAGCTCTTTTATACATTATACATATATGTATTTACACTTACACTACACACAAACAAGGACTATGCCACATTACATTTTAAAGTAGAAAAGGGAAGACCACAGTAGAGAATAATCAGCAGTAGCACGTATTACTACGTATTACACATGTTAGCCACAAAATTTGTCGAATTCCTGGCTAAACTAGTAGAAAAGATGACATTTACAGATGAGACCTTTAGCAAAACTGTCTAAAGTATATATTTGGTATACCTATAAAATTTACAAAACGCTTAAAGCATGCTCAATCCACCGAATTTGTAATCTGAACAAGCTTTAGCATATCATCACGAATTACCCGAAGCAGTAGGTCATCATAAGGATATGTATGATGTATAATGTATACGTATATACAGTAAGGTGATTATACAACATCACCTAGATTTACTGATGAATATGTCAAAAGATCTGATGCGTCTATAATATATTTGAACTTATCCTAGTGTACATATTATACATAGGATGCCATGAATCCTTCAAGAACTCATGAATTTACGAGAAGGATGTACATTATTAACGAGGGTATCGTTTATGGTACACTAAACCATTTTGTGTACATAGTAAAATATATCATCTAGTGTACATATTATACATAGGATGCCATGAATCCTTCAAGAACTCATGAATTTACGAGAAGGATGTACATTATTAACGAGGGTATCGTTTATGGTACACTAAACCATTTTGTGTACATAGTAAAATATATCATCTAGTGTACATATTATACATAGGATGCCATGAATNTAACGAGGGTATCGTTTATGGTACACTAAACCATTTTGTGTACATAGTAAAATATATCATTTTATCTTTATACATATCGACGATTTCAATGCAAACTTTTAAGGACGGCTGCAAAAGTCAACTGTAGGTAGCAAACTTCAAAAGTTTTCATCATTTTCACAGATACAAAGAAGGCAGACTGATTGCATCATTTTAAGGAGAGTGAAAGCCTCTTGTTGCATCAAGACATATGTACATCATCTCTGATTATGATGTGTACTTGCTAAGAGTATTACAATCATATATGCTATAAGCTATCACGAGATGAGCCTTTTCACCAGTACGAAAGGTATATGCATTTTATGCATTTATGAATGTGGGTCGAACAAAGCTGGTGTAAAGGAAAGGAAAAGTACATTTTTTCAGTCGTGTGCTATATTCCTTCTGTATTTCTAGTCAAGTGACGTTGTGACAGCGTGAAGAAAAAAGACAACTTTTATGCTTAAGAAGTCTCCTGCTGCGACTTTTGCAAGGGCAGTACTAACTCGTAACATGGAGCAGAAGCGAACTGATGGTGAACACTGTTGAAATCGAAGGATATGATTAAGTATAAAATATATCTACGAAGGAGGTATATAGAAACCGTACAGGATATAGAAGTACAGTGTCCATCTTGCCCATTAGTTGTGCATGGCAAGTCAGCTCAAAAGTAAAAGTGATAGGAATAGATGTAATAGAAAAATGACGACGATGACTGTTGCTCAAAAGACCTGTAATTTACGTCAATCGACCGAAAGATAATGACTTCGTTACTACTCCTGTTGTTGATAACATGTTATCTCATCTCCTTGGTCTTTGGCCTTTTCTTTCGTTGCTAGAACCAGTTCAAAGAAAACCTAATGAAAGTGTGTATGAACACACATGAGTTACTCTAATACAGGAAAATATGCCTACTATGAAAAGACGTAAAATGCACAAGGGTATTTTATTGCTCGTGCAGAAAGTGTTTTTGGCTTTGTGACGCAGTGAAGCATAGCAAATTTTCAAAAAGTAAAACTATATAAGCCTATTTGCTCCTGTGATACTTTTAGATAACTTTGAGGCAGCTTGCTTGACTGCTGCATTTGATAAGCAATAGGTATAACGGGATTTCCATCGCTGACTTTATACTTTCACTAGACTTTCACAAAGTTCCAATATATTATCACTGCATGGCGTAAGTTATTCAATTAAAAGATTGGTTAAAGTTTTGTGGTAAAAGTTCACTTAATTCAACATGTTTTTATACAATAATTAACTTTTTCAATGAAATAGTAGTTTAAGAGTATTTGGTTAAATCTTTGTCGTTGCCAAACAAGGTGGTATAAGCATCTGGTGACCATTTTGACTTTGACATGTGCTGCGGTGAATAAGTCCATGCTTTTCACCTTCACTCTCTTCTGTCTGACTTAAAGATGTAAAAAAGTCCTTCACAGAGGATCCTTGATGTCATTAGACAGCCTATCAGTTTTCTTTACCGACTACTTTGTATTTTTCCACTCATTATTTTGGCTCGCTTGTTGTTTTTAAGGTATTTATTTTTAGGGTTTGATTGAGTCAACTCATTAGACACGCCAAAACCATCGATCACAATTTTAAGAACACTGCTCATATTTCACCACGTCCCCCATAGGTGTTTGAAAATGAAATGAGTCAAAACCATACAAGTTTTGGCATGTAATTACAGAGAAAACACAAACTTGTCAAAGTTCAAGCAATTTATTTGCTATCCATGTTTGAAAGAAAAGGGCAAGTCGCGTACTGCGTTGCGTGTGGACCTTTCTCATCATCATGGAACTTTCTGTAGTAGAGACCAAGAGCTCATTTAAATGATGAATACTTTTTACCAACAAGAACAGGGTTTATGACAGGAAGGTATTCATCAACTTAAAATCCACTTGAGCAAACCACTTGCTTGCCATTCTCAAACTATGAAACTTTTATAATAATACCTACTTATACGCGTGCGCTTATATAAATAATCAGCAAAAACCTTGTTTGTTCGAAGGTATATATGTAGGCATATTGCTTCTATAGCACTTGCCGTAAGGTGGATCACATCCAATTTACAGAAGAGGAATCAAGAGCCACAGACAAATCCCGTATTGGAACTTGGAACATACGTAATACTACATGAGAAGTAGCTTGCAGCTTTCAACTTTCTACGGTTCTTTAGTAACAAATCGGCCGTATTAAATGTTGCCTTGAAAGACCAAAAAAGTCTATATGTATAAAAGTGCGCAAGAGCAATATTTTGAAGCTAACCCTGTGGGTTTGTAATTAGTTAAAATCATTCATTCATTCCACAACCGTTGGCGTTAAACACTAATAATTACTTACGGTTAGGAGCCAACGGAATTATACATCACAAATAAAGGAATCATAACAAAGTGACATGACAGCAAGGAATCGTGGCGTAATTGGATAATGTTTACAGGATGAAGAACCCAGATTTATTCTTTCGCCTACTGCTACAACCTTAATATTTAATATATAAGTATCTTTCAAGTTTACGTTTGCAATACCATTTTTTATGAATCACATTGCTTTACGATTTTTACATAAGTCCAAGCCCATTCCCATTTTAATCAATTCATGGGTACTGGAATGCAATAGGAATGAATATGAAGCTGTGTTATTGAATAGAGTTAGTAATTTTAAATTCTGTGCAACACTGTCATTTTTCTTGCTTGTGAAGCGAAACTCCAAACTTGAACATAATCAAAATATATTGCATCATTATGCACAGTTTATGTATTTTAAGCCCTTCTCACCTTTTGTGAAAGAATTGTTCAGTCAGCGATAACAATTTACGTTCAGACGTAAATTAGATTTTAAGTAAACAAGTAGACTGCTCGTGTAGAATATTTTCTACTTTTAGGTTATCACTAAAAGCCCTAAATTATGTACGTTCTTATTCAAGAACATATTTTATTTCACTAAACAGAAGATGCAATGCAACATAGGATACTTTTTTTGGTTTTGTACGGATTGTAAATATCACTAGCGCAGACAGACAGTAAATATCGATGTGAAAATATAACGGTGTGTGTACGTTACTCCTACGTCCATTATTATTACATATTTATTTTTCATATCCATTTGGTAAACGAAGCGGAAAACGAGTCACACCAATACCTGCACTTTGCTGTATACTTGTTATTGCCAATATTTTTGCGATTCAGCGTCAATAAAACGAGCTTCCTAAGAGAAAGCTGGAGAGCAAGTGTATGGCTGTTTCCATACAAAATACATAAAGCATGATGAGAAGGCATTACTCAAGCACTTGGTTATTGCTCCCTTGATATGTTATTTACGAAGAAAGTGGGAATATAAAATGGAAGATAGACAGATGTAAGTTACGAACCTACTATGCCATTACTGCACATAAAGAAAGTCTGTTTTAGCAACACGTTAGTTGGAAAGCTGGATCCAATTGTTTACTTTTAGTATCCATGTCGAGTTTTTTAGCTGTGGCAGTTTTCTAACGTATAGCTTTGCACTCGCGTAAGTAAATGATGTTGCCTTACTTTTCCATGCAATGTAAGCTTGGGGGTTATTCTTAGGGCAATTCTGTAGGTTAGTAGAGAAAGCGAGCAAAGACGAAAGCGATGAATGTGTACCTAATTTAAGTCAATCTGAGAAGTAAATTATCTCTGTGATTAAGTTATGTATCTACTGACGCTGTCTCACAAATCGAGGAACCTATCTAAGTACGTACATATCGCAGCGTCATGTTAAAACACGGGAAAATTGTAAGTGAAAGTAGAATGTGATGCTTAAAATAACTTATTTTAGCATATAGCTTTCTAAAACAGCCGAGAATAGAAGAGAAGTTTGGAATTCAATTATTCACGTCTAGCTCTTTTCCAAATTGCATGGCTCGTTTAAAAAATAGTGAGCTACATGCGACTCGACGGTGGATTTTACCGGAAAGACGCAAGATGAGAAGAGAAAGTGCGTTTGTGTGTATGAGGACGCGTATATTAACATGGGAATAATGAGGATGGCCTTGAGTTACAGATTATGTTTCTAAAGTTTAATATGGAACACACATTCACCTGTAAAATGTACATGAGATGACTTACTTTAACGAGCACGTAAATACTACGCTGGGAGTAAGTTATCCTGAGAATGCAAATACTACTGAGGACCATCATAGTAAAAAAAATTCTGCACAGGTTAAATTAGAGCGAGTGTGTGACCATTTCATACTTGTTTTTGTCCAGACCATGTTAGGAATAATGGACGAAGTTGAAATGATAAAGCCACAGCGTTATTTTATATTAGTATTACCGATTTCATAGTTAAAATCCCACGTGGTAGTTCAAAAATTATTATCCCACGCATGAACATATGCATATACCTATTATTTAGTTATTACTATTACTTTTGGACTCGTTATAATCACATACGGAAGATTGACACCTACGCTTTCAAGCCATTACATTTGGAAGATCGAATGTTATTTGCATTTTATGATGTGGTTCTAATCCTAAAAACGTTTCACATTAGCTGATATCCAAAAATGTCAAAATGAAACATTTTGTTTCAGAATCTCTCTTTCATCATATCCAATCTTTTTTCCAGCCGTTTCATAACGGTAAAAGGACTTTTTTCCTGCACATTTATGTAATCTAATGCAAAAAGGATTATCTTTCTTCCTTGTAATAGGCTCTTCATATTTCATGATAAAATTTTATGTCTCCTGTTCCAACCTTCCTAATCGCGCTTAAAACTCCTAGAGGAGATGACAAAGACATTTTAACCCACGGAATGCTGTCTCACACACATAAGCCAAAGCGCGGAGCTTTAACCAAAAAGCCACATATATTTCGCCACTGGTGATATTTTAATATCCTCACCAAGTATTACAAATTCAACTCGTATCACCATTACTATGAAGAACTTCCCATTTCATCTCATCATATTGCTTCATATGCATACACAATACACACGTTATGTTATAACCAACTTTTCTGCGTTTACGATGTCTATGTCTGCAGAGACATGGTGTAAAAGGAATACAATATCATAGTAACATACTAGTAGTTTAACTATATTATTGACCATATATATCATCTGCATATTATACATACTTCTACAAACATTCATACTTTTATGCGAAATTAGATCTTTAGCACACAAACGCATGTATTTCTTCTGTTTTAAAAACTTGTTTTTTATTCATATCCCACTTAAGATTTTTCCATCCGTTCCATTCTCTTTATCACACAATGTCCTCTCATTCTTACTGTCTCCCAGCCAAGTCAACAGATCGATGTAGGAGCACATATGAGCAGAGAAAGCTATGGCAAAAAACACAAGCAAAGCAGCCAGAACAGTTCCAGCTTTTTACACAGCACTTCCCTTCCTTCTACATGATGAGGATGATATGGCTATGAGCCATAATATTGCCAGCAATGAATATGATGATGCCGCTAGCAGCGTGTGCAAAGAGTAGTCAAGTGAAACTAAACCAAAAAGCTGGCAAAAGAAAAGGCATCGTATCACATCGTTGCAACCGCCATATCACTTTTTAGCCGGGGAAAGTAGAAAAAACCTATTTTGTTCATGTTTTCCCGTTAACGTAGTAGCATTTGGCTGTACTAAATATCGTCATCAACATGCCGCAATATTTTCACACAAAGTATTACAATGGATGGATATAGAGCTGATGAAATAGTATTATAGACGTTGCAATAGGAGAAAGTAGCTTTCCAGTTTTTCATATTATGTCCCTCCGCAATTCCACTCGTCATGCTGAGCCATTACTGGCATCCTATCCAGCAGCCAGACAGACAGTGTATGATAGTGCCCTTTTATGCAAAAACCAAAAAGTGTTTTATTAGCATTACCACATCATAATCATTTACTGTTTAACTGTTTTATGTGTTATTTCCATTTCATACAGAAGGAATAGAAACACTGCAATAACCCGTGTGCTACCCTTTCATTACCATCATTCTTCCTGTCTCTCACCGTTCAACTTTTCGTATTGACCGCATCACTACACATCTTTCAAGCTTTCTCCATTTGAATATTAAGGTAGGTTACATGTCCATGTTATATTATACACACAGCATGCCAACCACCAAATCATTTTATGCATCTTCAATATTTCAGCACAATTTCCTTTTGTACTTACATGCTTTTATGTGTTGAATTCATCAGAAAAGAAAACTGAACTAGTTTTTGCATACCTTTGCATATACATATACATACATTTTATTTGGCTGTGTAAAAGGTATGAAAATGTATCAACGCATCCAATTTACTATAAAAAATATTTATGCCATTCCTGAATAAAAGAGTCAAACAATGCCTACTTCTTTCTCTTTTATAGATGAGCTTGTTATCATAACATCCTTCACTCACAGCAAGATACTTGTTTTACTGCTCTGCAAAAAAGTCTTGTGAAACGTTTACATTTTAGTATTGGAATGTGAACCAAAGTGTGTAACACAAAAAACCGATACAAAATTTACCGTTTGATTTCCGTGTTTACGACAGGGTGAAAGCAAAAGTTTGTATACATTGTGGATGGGAACGATTTCGATGTGGGAGAGTATGAATGCTGTGTTGCGGTGATTAAATAGACACAGCAACTGGATTCACGTACGTACGATGTCTGCGTGCGTGCGGGCTGGCAAGCTGATATATTCCCTTAGTTTTTTATATGTACATACAACGAATAAACTCTCCTGTCTTACTTTTCCGGCGTAATGTTTGATGAAGGAAGGAGAATATACATACAAACACATGCATGCATCATCATGGCCTGTCATGCCCAATCGATATTTGTGTAGTAAAATAGAGACATTTCCTTTTACTTCTTCTCGCCAACTGAACTGAAGAAAGAGATGTCTAGACAGCGAGCAAAGGAAAGACTTTGAGATGGAATCAGTATGTCGGATAACATGCCAGGGAACAAAAATAAGATGATGGAGTTGTTCTT
>JAHZNG010000519.1:0-16123 GCA_027744375.1 Orchesellides sinensis
GTCAGGTAAAGGAATGCACAGTTATTATCACCAAGTTTAAAAAAAGTGAGAATGAAATTTCAGAGCCCGAAGATTACCTTACATGATTTGAATTCGCTGGAATTTACTGGCTACAACAATATAAATTATATACCCATGAATTGCATAATATATGCTTGCTGTGAACATTGTAATTTCCCAAACGTCCGTTGAAGTCACTGGAGACTTGAGATTAAATGCCATGTGAGTGATTCCCGTACAAGCAAGCAATGTTATCGTCGCATTGTATATCGGATAGGGATGCTTGTGGGATTTTACAATTCAGTCTTGCTCCCTCATAAGACCACAATGCAAACTAGACTGATTCATTTTACAACAATTTTCAAAGCTTGAATTATGTATGCATATAATCCACGTGGGTTTTGTGCTGTACAGATGCGTGGTCTGTTAGAGTCGGTACTTGAAAGCTATACTGTTTTCATCTCCCTATTCATCCGAAATAATGTTTTGCTTTAGAAATTTCTTGATGGACTGGCTGGCAGTGGATAAAATGTTATAGTACCTTATCAACTCACTAATCAGTCTTCATTCCACATGATGTTTTGTAAACATGTACAAAAGAAAATGGAGTATGTAGGATAGCTCTTGATTTGATCAATGCATATGGTGCGCAATGCAAAAATAGTTTTCATCGACTGGTCGAAATCTGTTCACATATTACATGAGGTGCATAAATAGCATTGATAAAGATAGACGTATTCCGTTTGTACTTACCTTCCAGGATGGCATCGTTAGGCCATGAGTTGAGTCCCCAGAGAGATTTGCTGTGGTACTGGTAGCTCCATAGTTTTGCGTGTGACCACTCAAAATCTTCTGAGCATATGAGCTCCCAGCCTGATATGCTGAGCAACTGAGCTTCATCGTATCGTCCCCTATAGGAAATTAGATAAGAGAAAATCCTTGAGGAATGCAATGATGCTACCAAGCTATAAAATGTGTTTTATAAAGTATTGTCTTCCTTCCCCCCATTTCCATGGATAACACTTTCTTCGGTACATGAACCGACGAAAGAACCAGATATATTTATCTTACAACCGGTAATCAGTAGCATGTAAAATGTAAACAGAAGAATCATTGTTTATGCAATCTTTTTTTCAATTTGATCTCACACTCTGCTCTCCCATTTACCTGTTTGCATAGAGGTTTGAACTACATTGTTAAAGGTAACTGCGTCCCGTTGCATGCAATAATTTTTCAAATATTAACTCATTCGATAGGAAGTATCAAACTTTTATGCAGAAAAAGGGGCAGAGGTTTAGTTTTTATAATTACTAAATTTACTGCGTATAAAATTATTATTTTTTAATCAATTTACCCTCATTCTATTCAATTCTGGTATCAATGAATGTCATTAAAACTTATTTTCAAATTCCTTTGTTTAACACTTACATTTAGATACTCCTTCAGATAAGCCATACATACCAGGGGATTTAGCGTTCTGTTGAGGGCTTGCATTTTACTATGCTGATACAATGACCACCTTACATGCAATGCGATTTTCGCATGACCTCAACCAACGTCAGTCCAAATTTCCCTTACAAACTGCTGCGTTGCATTTTTTGCGTGAATTTCATATTCCCGATTTTTTAAAATCAAATCATATTTGCAGCTTCCGAGATTTGCTACAACAGCTAGAATACAATTTACGTGTCAAGAAACCAAAATTGTCATAGGACATGGTAGCACTGACAAATACTATGACATAACTTCCTTTCTTTTGCAATCAATTATATTCTCCGAGGACTTTCCACTCCACCGTAAGATGCTTTTATGCGTCGTAAATGTCGCGTAAAAATATTTATTTAGCTCCTCCGCAGGAAAAGCAGCAACTTAAAGGAAACCAAGTGAAAACCCTTAATGTACTATAAGCCAAACGTGAATATCTTTATTATTCTACTTTTTTTGTTGTTCTGTATATGGTTTTCCTATTTTGTCAACTTAAGGTTCATTCAAGGAATTATCTTGAGCTTTAAGAAGTACATAATATTACAGGGGCGCGCTACGATAAGATCCAATTTTTGCAGTACTGTCCCAATCCCAAGCAGTATCTATTTTGTAGGTATGGAGACAAGTATTAAAACGCCTGCACGTCACGTCTGTCGATATGGAAGTATGTATTTCTTTTTGGAATATGTTATATCTGGGTGAATGTCCATGCATGAGTTTTTACTACATAAGTTGCTGCTATAGCTCTTGCTTTCACCATGTACATCTGTAGAAAAAAGATTAACCACCTACACCTTCCTATCTTCAGGATGCTTATTTTCTACTTTCACTTTTCAATTTCATTCTTATCTTAGTCTCCTCGTGCAAACCTAGGAGTAAGCATAAGACATTTACAACAACGAGCCAGAAAAACGAGTCTTCTCCCAACAGCAACGAGAAAAACTGGAGCGTTGAGGCTTTACGTGAAATGTATGTGTTTGAATGTATGCTGAAAACAGGCACAAGATTGTGAGGCACCGAGTAATAGATAAAGATGTTGAGTTGAGGAAAGTAAAATGATGAGAGGAAATAGAAGATGAGTTCCTTTTCAAAAATACATCTCTTTGAGTTTTTTGCTGACTTGCTCAGTGTTGTTCATAATATATTATTGTAGTAGGTATATGTGTATGTGGCATAAAAACTAGCTCAAAAGTCTTGTGTACGCTTAAATGTGTTTTTCAGCTGGTACTGCCGTCCCTTTTTAGTTGTACATGAACTTAAAGATCATGCATGGCACGCATGTTGAAAAGAAATGAGAGGACTAGAGGGAACATAATATGATAGGGAAACGTGTACAAGCTTACACCACTTTTATGAATGTACAAATGAAATGAATGTCGAGCGAATGAAACTTAGCAGCAAAAATCTTGAACAATTTGTCTTGTCCTTTCAAACCACTACTATTTTGATTCCCCTCGTAAAATATGTTGTTGCGCTTTGTTTGCCATTGGAATCGGTGGATTTTCTGTAACCATGGTTTTTTAAGAATGAAGTTGTACGTGAGACATAACATGGTTATTTGCTATTCATCATCAGCGTCTTAGTATTGTGTACATTTTCAAAGCATGAAATGTGCATGATGTGATTGATTATCCTTTTTCTACACATTTATCCTTGAATTTTTCGACAAGAAAAATAATGTTAGGCAAGCTTTAGTTTGTTTCAGATCATAGGCCACAATTTTAGGTTAACTTTCAGACATACTTTGAAATCTTTGAATTGGTGAATGAAAACTTGCAAATTTGAAGTGATATAGTAAAATACATAAGTCCACAATATAATTTAAACTATTTAAATTAAACTAAATAAATACGATGGGCTTGCTTTGCCAACGGGAGGAAGTAGGAAAAACGAGTTTCATTAAAGTTTTTCATTATTTTGTGAAAAATTCATACTGGTCATAATTACCGTAGATTCGTACCATCGCTTGGTTTTGATAACAAAACACTTCCTCCTCGGTTGCAATATGTCTAGAAAACTAGCCAAGTTCTGTGAGATAATATGCAATGGCAATGAGAAATAGCTTACAGGCAAATTTAGCAATAGAAGCTGGGTAGCTGTTCATTTTTGCCAATAGGCTTGGCCAAGTCCTAAGTAAACATTCCACTGGTTTATTATTTTAAAAGCAAAATTCACTTCCATGACAGTTTTCATGCACTCACATTTACTTTGCTGTAATCACTTGCATTTCAAAACTATACTGAAACCTGCTCCTGCTTTTTAAGACTTGCAAAACAACTGTTTAAAAAAAATTTACGCGTTTTCCATTGCGAAAGTACGCATTTCTAGTCAAATTTTATTTTTGCTTTTACAATTAAACGATGCTATCATATACGCCTATCCCAGACTAGCTTATATTTTTCTCGTATTTAAAACTTCTGATCCGGCAAAATTAACTTGACATAATGAAGTTAAAACTTGCTGTGACTAAATGCATGCCGATGGAATCGATGTAAGTGCTTAGTTTTGGAAAGCTACCTAAACATCGCATGTGAACGCTTGAGCGTAGAAACAATAAGCAAAAAGTAGAGAAAGCGGGATCGAACAACATTACATTTGTACGAGTTTTCTCCTGGAATATATTTGCATGATTTGGCAGTAAAATAACAAGAAGTTTCATCGTGAATATTTTAAGGATTGTGTTGATGAATACGCGAGTGAGAAACGGATACGGAGAGAGATAATGTAGATAGGTAATTTGCTTTCTTTCGAGTTAACGGTTTAAGAATTAGAAGTATAATTTGCTTAAACAAAATTCACTTTATACTTAAAACAGTAATAGCATAAATGTTGTTCTTAAAATAAAATCAAGCATCAAAATTACAAACATGAACCGTTGGGAGTTGGAAGGAATTACATTTGATCGAAATCTCTTCTCTGTCCACGTATGAATAGCAATGCTTAATCGAACCTGAGCGAATTATAAACTTGGATGAAAGCAGAAAAACAATACTCACGAAGTTAACAGATAATAATTTATCGGTGACACATGAACTAACCTTACAATTTGGAAGAACATTCTGAATAGTTAAAAAAATATTGTAGTTTCCTATTGCAAATGTTCTCTGTAACATTGCAAAGTCTGTCGGAAGATTTTGGTGTGGGAATCGGAAGGCAACCCGTTGCGATTTTCAACTGGCAAGGGGTATAGGTAAATTAATGTTATTGTAATATTGCTGCAGTAAGGGAATTTGGTAAGTCTAAGTATTTGAAATAATATACAATTTCATGTAAAGTATACAATGATAGTTTTTGTATGCATATAAATTAAAAGAAACGATTCCATTATACTTTCTCGTTTATAAATATGTGCAGAATTCAACTTATGACATATTATAGTACAGCAACACTCACAATTTTATTAGCCAAGACATGTAGAGTCTATGATATTGCAATAATGGTAGCATGAAACGGAACATTTAACAAACCGTGAGTAAACTGAAACCCATAATTCATGTTAACTGAATGCAAAACTTGCCAAGTAAATTAGACAAACATGTTCAACTCATTTGTGTTTAAAACTTTGGAATCATTACGTGTGAATGTTTTTCGCAAGCTGTAAAACAAACAACTAAATTACATACAATGTACATACATATTAGTACTCCGGTGCAAAATATATGTCGTACCACAACATACTAAATTCAAAACTAGAACATACACACACACACACACACTCCTCCACTTTCACCACCGTGTTTCTGTTTTTTATATCATTACTATATCCACAACGTATGATTTTTCTATTGTGCTTCTAGGAAATACAAAAGGATTAATAGAACACATGCTAGGCTAGACTCATGGAGTAGTCCAAAGGATAAGTAGATATCAGCATACAAAAGAATACTTTCGGGTGGTTGGAGTGGTGGTGTTATACTAACCGTGTTTCTGGAACAAACCGCTTTTTAAGATAACTAAAGCGCATCCAGGTATTAGTCAGTGAAACGGGTTTAATAAATATTTCTCTTTATTTTTCAGCGTAACGACTTGATTGTGTAAGTGGTTACAGTAGTGGTGAATAATGGAGCAAACTCCATGTTTTTACACAAAATCCCTAAGCCTCATCATGGGAATATGCGCGGTAGATGTAGTTTATAAAATTTGAATGCAATTCCGATTTACGGAAGGAGATAGAAAATCATATTTAATGCATGCATGCGTGTTTGATTAATTGTCAACGGAGAACGCGTTTATGATGGGAATTTATGTTGTAACGAAGATGAAAATGTGTAGAGATTCTAGGTTTGTATGTTGTACTAAAAGAATTTTAAGAATACATACCTAAATAGTAAGATTTTGTAGTTGTTACTTCATTATATGTACATACACGCCTGATTTATCTGGCAGTTTATTCGCATTATCAAATCCAATATTGATGCAGAAACTCTTTTAAAAATCTTTTTTTTTGTTTTTAGGTCTAACTCGTTTTCACAATTATCCAGAAAGACACCTTATAAGTCAGAGACAGGTAGGTCTACTAGCATATTGTGTGTACAAGATTACACAGTTAACCAAAACACAAGAGTAAAACGTACCTTTGTTTAAGCATACGAAGTAAGTTATAAGGGATGAAAGAACGAAAGAGAACGCAGTACGCAGTAGGGAACGCAGTTTACCTACTTACCAGAAATTTTACCTATTTAATCCAAAACTACAAGGTTTGCATTTTTATTATTATCAATATAAAAATCTTTCTGGGCTGAAAGGGGAATTCCTTATCATTACGTAATATAAGGATTTAAGGTAAGTTAAGTAAAAGTTTATGGCAATTCTTACGAACTTGCAAATGCAGCAGCAATGCTTTCTCATTGATGCGTCAATTCTGAAGGACGGGTAGAGGCCACAGTAGTAAATACACCGTTAGTCAAAGTTACAAATCAAAACTAAATAATCCTGTAGGGAATGAAAACAAGTTGTAAACTGTTTTAAATGGTAAAATCTTTGTTAATGAAGATAACGTGGAAAAATACATTTACGATGTTAAGAATACAGTGAAATGTGTTACTTTTTGTAAAAGATTTGTTCCTCCTGAACATAAAACAGTTTGACTGTAGTTTTTTGTATTTATGATCTGAACAAGGACACAAAATTTGTTGAAACATTTTAAAATACTGCAGCTTCAACAACTCGAGACCATTTAAGCAATAAAAATCCAAAGCCGTCTAGGAGAAAGCCATTGTCTAAAGATATAAATATATTATTGCAATTGGACTGTCTATAGGTTGCACTCTACACAAGGGAGATTTATTAGAAAGCACATAATTCGGAGAGCATTGCCAACTACTTCATACATTGAGCAAGAATAAGGGTGAAAACATTGGAGACGAGGTAAAAGGAGTGAATCCAGCTACATCATTTTATTGTCATTTGAACAAAAATGTAATGTGAATTTTACAAGCTTACGTCACCTCTACTCCTTTTTTTACTCTGTAAAAAAACTGACGAGAGTTTCCGTGTATTTTCTATCCTTTTTCTTTTCATCCAACACATAAACTCATCTTTAGGTCTCTCCTTTTTCAAGTTGCACGACAGGAGGACAGGAAAACTCCATTATTTCGCATGATACTGTCATTACAACACACGCTTTGCCAATAAATGTGTTGTATAAAGCAAACAAAAATTTGTGTGCTATCAATACATTCTCCTTATTCGTTGATGTTGCTCCATATGAAAAATGATATTCAGGGTGATGATTATAAATGAGCAAGCATGCATCTTAAACCGTTCATACCATGGAGAAAAAGTATGAACACATTTGTAATGCAGTACCCGCTATAAGATCCTAAAGGAAACTTACAAATCAATGAGATTACGATGTAGTTTGGCAGCTGGCACGTTTTTAAGGCAGGGAAAGCAAGTTAGTTGGTAAAACCCCACTTTCTCCTCATGAAATGCACAGTCATGAGAGAGACTATCTTTCAATCCTTCCTCACGTACATATTTATGCTTAATATATGCGCATGCATACAAAAATACTGGAGGTTACATCCCATAAAACATGCCATTTTTTTAGTACATAGGTGCATGCATTACTTGGAAAATCGGGTGAACAAGATTTACAAAAGAAGAGAAAAAAGCCCAGCTAAGACTGTTGTGTTAGCTACATGTATACTGTATACATATCATGTAAATGATTACTTGAAATAAATAACTTTGTGTGTATACACAACTTTCAAGTAAAACACTTTCAAGATAAATTTACATCACCGACGCCACCGCCATAATCAGTAATCTGTAATATGTAATGGCAGCAGAGTAGGTAGAGAAAGTTTCCGATGAATGCTAAGTTTTACTTAGCGATTGCAAAGGCGCACATGGGAAATGTAGGCAACGGGGAAAAGCAGTGAAAAGGAGCATTAGAAAGTTTTGAGTGAAATCTTTTTTATTCTTATGCCACAGAACAAAGCACACTCTACTGGCAAAAACACCACGAGTAGGATCCTATATGGGAAAAGTGGAGCATACATATAAAATACCTGTCTGTAAATCGTAAGAAGCTGTATAAATTCTTTGTACTAAAACCTCTGTCCTATGAACGTTCCGCAGTAAATTATGTGTTTGGGAAACTCCTCTTACCCAAGTTTGACACATGTCTCTGAAATGTCGATGAATTTTGCCTACTTTTTGATGACTTCACACTTTCAAACTTAAACCTTACTCTAGTTCCTTAAAACATAGAAGATGTTTGGTAGTGTATTTTATGTGGTTTATTTCGACCCTTTTGAAGTAGTTTTTATGCGATTGTATCTGACATGATGTTGAAGTTTATATTGTAAACACCCTTTGAATATTATGGAATACACATAAATACATAGCAATTTCATGTCACCCCATTGTGAACGTTCCTACTCTTCCAAGATAGCAAGAACTTTTACTTATTTACCCATGTTACATTTTTAACGACAAAAAATATTTGCGTTCTCTAATTATGTTTTCCCTGCGTGCCTACTGATCATTTTTTCAAATTCAACCCTTCCATACAATATCTACTTCAAAACATGGAAAAATATTTTGCAATAACATTTTTGCAATGACCCTATTGTAACAGACATAAAATACCTCAGAAGCAATACAAGTTTCCTTATGTTTTTTTCTCATGATAAATAACAAAAACTCAAATGTTAGCACGATCTCAGGGCAATGTTTTTAGAGAAAGCATAATGCCAACGTAATCAAATATTTCAGCACTACTTCTATTTTGACAAGCAAACTAAACTCAAAAACTAATCATGTCAAATATATGTCGCTAAAAGGGCAAAATAGGTACAGACAAGGTGGTAGTAAACGAGCCAAGGGTAAAAGGATGATGATGGAACAAAAAAGGCCGGTGGATATGATAACGTAAAAAAATTGATGTAGCCAAGTAGCCTTAGGAAAATAAAAGAATAAGTAGGAGGTAAGGGTATTTTTTTCGTGAACAAAAGAGCAAAGTATCATATCATTTTTGATTGTAGTGCTCCCATCATCCAAGCATGTTGAATGAGCAAAGGTGTCACAATGTCGCTGTAATAATGTAATAAAGAAAAAGGAAACAGATAAAAGAAGAAGCTGTCTATTTATGTAGTAATGAGAATTCACATAAAAAAGTCCTTCAGGCATCTACAAGTTATATACCTATTCAATACTTTTATGCAGGATTTACCATATTGTTGTATATGATATATGCATATATATTCGTCGTACTTAATACTTTGACTGTTGACTCATGAGAAAATGTGTGTGTTTGTAGTGGTTATAGGTTGTGGCTGGTTTTTGGTTCGGAGTAAGTGTGCACGCTTGGATATTTTTATATCGCGTGTCTTCAATCATTCTGAGTATATCCCCATCATCCCAGGTTTTCTTTTCACGTTTTATTCAATAGTGATAGTGTGATTGGAGCATATTTTATACTCGTGTAGGTGGTATGTGTGTAAGAGCACCACTTTTAATATTGTAATACATCAAGGCATCAAGGTACCATAATTTTACCATCAGCATGATTGCTTGTGAAAACTCAGCTCAATCTTATATGCTTTTACTGTATAGCTATCTAGATACATAATATGTGCAAGTGTTCTTGCGTATAGCTAGTCACTAGTCACACTAGACTATTTCCACTAGGTGTGGAATAGAAACTGCCAATATCATTCATCTTCCCTTTTTTCTTCCTCCCTTTTCTCTGCTTTCCCCTCACTTTCACTTACTTGTCCTATATTTTGTACAAAAGCAGCAGGATGTACGTAATAAGTTTAGTACATTGTGTATTCATAAGATGAAAGAGATTTTCTATGTATATGCATAATAACTGAGAGGTAATAGTTAGGTTATAAGAGGTTAGGTTGGAGTAGAGTATACCGTGGAAAATGGCTGCTCACATATCGCACACTGATACCTTTTTTTATTCTTAAATGTTATTATTGCTCCTATTAGTTTTGTTAGCATGATAGCAGTAAATTTACAAAGAGAGACAGAAATGGGGTGGGGGGACGAGAGCTAGACATTGTCTGAAAATATGACCTGCTGGGATCTTTTTGCCATCTTAAGAACTTGGGACAGGTTAAAAATCTAGATATTATGTAGATAAAAATACATTGGAACTTGTACAGTTAGCTTGCGTTAACATCACGTAAAGTGCGGCTTCTTTCATATTGAATCATTTCCCGTTCATTTCACTTGACTGAGCTGTTCTCATGGTGGTATGGTAGTAGAATATGTTGTGTAGTAGTATAATATACGAAGCAGTAGTTTTGTAATACCTACATCTAATTGCACGTAGCTTCCACATTACAGACGATTGGCAAGACACCCATTTTGTTATCCCCCCTTTCCACCGCACCAGTTACACTTTTGCACAGCATACTTTTTCAAACATCTTTTTTTTTGCAAAAAATGACTTGATTCTAGAACCGGACTCTGAGTATGGAGAAAGATACATAAGAGGCATATACCGTCGTTTTAGAAATTACTAAAACTAAAAAGCAGCTCTAGTTTTTATTCTCTTTTCTCTCCTAAAGTTGGTAAAGGAAATATGACATTCCAACAGCTCCCTGCTGTTGGAGTTTCACACATATTGGAATGCACAAAAAAAAACGAATTCATAGTTGAGTTGGATCTCACCGTTTTTTCTCTTACACTTTTGATTCAATGCACACTCTATGATTTTTCATTTTTGCGACTAGTATTTTGGTACATTGCAAGTATATAGGATACATAGTATTGTGCATTTACACATAGACACATTTCTGATCTTTTACAATGAGCCCCTTTTCTGTTGTTACCCAATTCTTCTGATAAAAAAGGAACATCCGGTTCGTGACGCAACCACTGTGAAGTGAATACTTGTCAAGTATGAATACAATTTTTTAGCTTGCCTTTTTTCAGGTACTCATGCATGCATGCCTTAACACCTCTTTTATTCCTCTTCCTCTTTTGTAAAGTACAGTTCTTCCTAGAAGGATAATACGAGCAATCTGGTACCAACTGAAGAGTTTTTCGTCTATACTTTAAAGTTGGACTTGTAAGAAACAAAATATGGAAGAAGAAGAGTAAATGAAATTGGGACTTTTCTACCTATCAGCGATCGCAAATGCTCTTGTTTGGACTGAGAATTGAGAACATGACGTTGTGTGTATATTATTGTAGCTTGAGTACTTATTTACCACACAAGTGTTCATGAGTGTATTATGTACATACTGTGTGTGACCCATCGAATTTATTTTTGTTTTTTAGTCTTCTTCAAACATAGACAGGAAATTGACGGAATGGAGAATAAAAGCCAAAGGAAATCTTGTTTCTTTCCCCTCCTCTCTCTCACACACACAATCAGAGATATGTCACAACTGAAACCTAGGAAAGCAAAATGCTGGAGGAGTGTCAGTTGCGATGAGTGTTACCCGATTCTGCAGTTGTTTTTTTGCAAATGTTTTTTTCTCTAAAAAACCTACACGTTGATATAAAAAGAACAAGTTTTATTATTGCGACATAATCTTATGTTCTATTTAAACAAATACAGAAGCGGTATTGACAGAAGTAGTCCAGGTTTGAATAGGGGGAAGAACTGGAGAGAGAAAAGATACTACTGAAAGAGTAGTTCGTTTTGTGAAAACACAAACACTTAAGGAATAAGGCCATGAAGATCCGATTCCTGTCAATTCAATGCTTTTTGATATATCCTACAAGTAAATATTGTTTGCTCAATCTCATGTTAAAAACGAAATTTCGAGTCACCAAACCGCTCCTCATAGGACAAGCAGCCTTTCATGGTATGTTTAGCAGTTTTCCAAACCGAATTCCGGTCTTGCTATAAGAGATGAGACATAATATATGTATATAATATCCATGAATGGCTGAATAAACCATTGCAATATACTTCAATTTCGTTTTGTATTGACTATTGACTATTTATACGTTTTTTACCAATTTTCCAACTGCTTTCATTCTGAATGTGCTCTTTCTTAAAATACTGTTATCTGAATGCACTTTACAAGAAACGAGCGTTATTTCATAAGTTTTTATACAGCACATGATAAAATCACAACCAGCAAAAAAAATTAAGCCATACGCGTGTTCCTTCCATAAAATGGTTGGCCTGTTGTTACTTATCATGTAATACAACACTATCGTTTCTGATCAACCATCATGGATAGTTCTATTTAACCTTGGTGCATTTGTCTCTGTCTGAATACGCTACGCTAAGATCGTTAACCTTTAGAATTCTTTAAAACATTAAATAATACCGTATCAAAGTGTATACATTGAGAATGTTCTGTACATGCAGAAAAATGGGCCATGGAATTATGTCTTGACCGAAAGATATTTTTCACATCTTTTTCCCAAACAAATGGTACCGCTCGCTGCCCTTCTTGTCCGTCCCTCCCAGTACTAACTTTTTTTAGGCCTTATCTCAAATGCCTTGTTAATACAAGAATTTCCCCACACATATATTCGTCCGTTACAATAGTAACAAGTTATCCAAGTAATCTTTGGCATCGTTTTATTACCATCATCACCTATTCACTACCGATATATGAAGTGGGGAAATGCCATAAAAATATCATTGCAATTTCAACACATTTCTCCGCCCAATTTGTTCATTTGCTGTGAACATACAAAAGATACATGCATATCCATAATATGAATCAGTACAACTCAATATATCTGTGTAAAATTTACACAGGCGCAGGCTGTGACATTTCTTTTTCAATGAGGTCATCATCGAAGTAGTTTGCAGTTATATGGTCTCCACATATATTAGTAGCATGTTGTGACAGTAATATAAATGCGTATATACATACACAATAGATGTTTATCTCTTCTAACGTAGTAAAGTTCAATGAAAAGAAATTTTTTAGGGCAAATCAGATATAAGTACATAAATAACGTGGAATATACGTGTGCCTTATTGTCAACGTACTATAAATGTACAAACGTGTATGCATTTGTAGTTTATGTATCCTTAGAGCAGCAAGCAGCATCCAAAATAAATGTTACAGAATGAACAATGTGAAAAGGAGAGGAAGAGAGCAATAACCAAGGAAAAGCAAAGAAAGTGGTCAAAAGGAAAGTCATTTTCTCTCTGAAATTGATTGCTTTGCCCATGCAAGACCGTTTACTTTTGATCAAGAGGTATTTTCTGTTCCTATCATGAATGTCAGCATTTTCCGTGTACTATTAATACATACTCACTACTTTCCCACCCTTGCGTTAGTTTTTTTATACTGATTCACACAGTAAAGCTTGTTCACTGTTGTGTTTGTATTGCGTATTCGTAGCCATTCAGTTAAACGAGATTGTCTATAATAGAATAGATACACTCATATTAAGCTGAATGATTCCTTTGTCTTGTTTTTGGCTCGGGTCAAATATTGTCCTGCTCTTGCGATTTATTCACCGTCACACGCGTTCGCGGTTGCATCTGAAATGGCTGCGTTGGGTGATGGGTTATAGGACACTTTATCGGTCTACTCAACACAAAGGAGACCAAAACGGCACGCAGTTAGTACTGGTTGTTGGGATGAAGGGATGCCTACAAAAAGCATTGTTTGGCACAATCTCATGGATTTTTCAATACAATTTGAGATTAATGAAAATGGGCAAGTTATTACAAGTTAAGCCCGTTTCACTACATCATGTTTTGGCGGAGTCATACGCGTCACAAACAATTTTGTTCGTGTTACATAATCATTTGCATGAGTACATACATTAGTCATATTAGTTTCTGTGTGTAAGATCAAAATGTTTGCGGATTCAATAATACTATATGGTACCTTATGTACCATATACCAAATGTAATAAATATTTGTGTGCCACCAAGAGAGATACTTTGAACAGCCTTGTTTAGGATGACAATGCAATGTGAACGTTGTACATTTATGTAAAATTAAGTGGGCTGGAATTAAAATGTGTTATTTATGTACATAGTTGAGCTTTTGCTGCATTATATCATGATTATGTAGGTATTTATAAATTGCTACAGCACATCTCTCAAAAGCTGATGGGACTATTAAGCTTGAAACCAAAACTCGACCTTTCACAATTATGTTTGCCTAATAATAGTCTCACACATACCAGCATAGCAGAATTATATAAATTTTGAGTTGATGAGTTGTATTGCTCATTCGAACTATCATGAATCTCTGATAACTCCAAAAACTGTGTGTTTACGTAACTTGATAGTTATGTTAGATGATTTTAAGTATAACTCTCTAATAAGTAAATACTTAGTTTGGTTATGGAAGCCTGTCACGAGGCCGACTTCCTTGGAATAAATGGAGAAAGTAGTGCATTATGTCGTGTAAGCTAGACCCTCTTTTCTCTACTCTGGTACATGATCTGATCAACAATAGATATATATTACATACACAGAAAATTTTAGAGTCCAAATTGTAATCCCCAAAATAATGTCGCCATGTAATCCAAATGGTCATCCTTTCTTGTCTATAATGTGGGGGCTGAAACTCGTATTTGAGTTTAAAAGTCTGCCGGATCTTCTTTCTATCCAAAAAAATGTTCCTACGTTCACGACCTTTTCTTTTTTAAACGACCTTTTAGACTTTGAAGATCTGACTGGTTGGGTATGTCCTTTAATTCTGTGGGAAATGGCTACGTTCATGAATGTATGGGGGAAAAGTAGTTGTTATCGGGAATATCATATCATAATCATCTGTAGACGGAATTGAACAAAAAAGTCCAGCACCTAGCATGCATCTCTTAATAGTTCCTGGTTTTTACTTAAGTACTAACAAACAATGTCAGTATTCTACTATAAAATTCACGCTTGGCGAATTGGCACAAAAGGAGGCACGATGAAACGAAATGGAAGCACGCAATCAATTTCGGGATTGTTTCTTTCTTAAAGATACGAACCATACTTGAGCAGATGATATCGCTGCTCTACAGTGTGGTATGGTTATAAATGAGATTGAGATTAGCAAGGCCACGAGATGAACGTGGAATAACCTCGTTTAAGGCTAAGACATTCCATTTTACATTCATATATTATGAGCAGACAGTAAAAATAACACCTTAAAACAAAGGCAACAGCGTCTAAGTATATTGTCATCACCCCCATAACTTTAAGAATCAGCTCGCCTTATTTTAAGCTTTGCCAATGATTGCTGAATACTTATAAATGGATGTTTTGACAACCTCTTCCGACTCAGTGTTAAAGGGCTTCGATAAAAAAATAGTTTGCCCTTGAGAACACATGTGGGAAGAATTAGTCATATGGAATATTGCCTTCTTGCCATTTTCATCATCTGATACTGCCACGTCGCCTACGTAATTAATGCGAAGCAATTAACCTGCTCTAATCAAATCTTCGTATAAATGCGTATTTTATATTTTTGCACACAAAAGATTGCCTTGATTGCATTTGAATAATTGGAACATTCTGTGACATTCAGTTTTTACAGTTAAATTAAGAACCTTAGTTCATTTTCTAGAAACTTGAAGTTTGCCGCTTTTACTTTTCTAGTAGGCGGCTGCATGCATGCATCTATCATAAATTTCCGAAATAGACAGGATTTTTTTCTCATTGCCATATGTACTGAATTCTTTATAAGCTTTTAAATTTTAAAATAAAACCAGAAAATGTAGCTCGTTTGTACTTAGTTGATTAATGTTGCCATCATCACGAAACACAATTTTATCCTTTTCATGTATGAGATACATTTCTTCAAACTGCTTGTAAGCAATCCAGCCGCGGAAAAAAGGCAGCTCAGTTACATTAATCGCACATTGTAAGTAATCAAATCGTTTTATAAACTATGAAAGGCGTTCAAAGTTTGAGATACAGTGAAGAAAACCAACTATGTAGTTAAGCTACTAGATATCATTAGTTTCAAGCTTATGTACAAATAAAGTAGGTCTTGCCTACCAACAAGTTTAAAAATGTTTTTGCATATTCAGCCTTTTTTGCTTTCACATTTCTGATACACATATGTTTTCAAAAAATGGTATATTCATAAAACCAAAAATCTTACGCAGAAAAATTCTCAAGTTAACTCTTATTATAAGCATGTTATAAGAATCACTAGGTAGCATGTATATACACCCGCCAATTTCGTAATAAAACAATGCGAGTATAATAGATGAAAATCTGTAATATGATAAAATTCCC